>CAWUFW010018981.1:0-202213 GCA_963921515.1 Calotriton arnoldi
TCTAGTAGTCTATGGTCTGGTACGCCCCTAGGGCCCCAGCCATATTTGTGCTTAATTTATTGTGAAACGTTGATTTGTGCATATGTTCCTGACTTCTAATCTCACAAGAGATTAGTAGAGAGTTGTTTAGTAATAAATACATATATATTTGATATATATACCTGTGTGGTGTCTTTTCATTTGGTGATTCAAGAGATTGTGTGGTAAAACAAGCTGCTTTACATTCCTCCAAGACTTAGCCTGAAGGCTGCTCTCCACAGCTACCACTAGGATAGCTTTCTATAAAGGTTGTCTTAAACCTACCTACCATAAGAGTCGAATTGTACTGGTGCAAGGTGTCTACTTTAACTAGTGAACAGCATATACCAGGCCAACTTCTCACATTGGTGGCAGCGTGTGGGATTCCAGCTTGCTATTGTTTTACCAGAAAATCTCTATTTGAATTACTAACTGAAAACCACTATAGGTACTCAAGGTACATATAAAGTCAAGTTTAGTATCAATAAGTTCTACTGAACTTAGAGCTGTGTGCCAAGGGATAGCACACCCTTGCTACAGCTCAAGCTAGTATCAGTAGGCCACAAACTAGTGAAGGTAGTACAACACTGCACAACACTAGAATGTCCTTAACCCCTTCGCTGCGGGTGTAATTCCCCCGCGGGTGCGGTGGGGCGGGTGGGTGAATGCGGCGCCGCGGTGCTCGTGACGAGACCAGCTCATCATGAGTCACAGTGGAGCTGTGCTCATGACGAGCTGGTCTCGTCACAAACCGGCCCACTCATTAATTCTCCCGCACAGGCGGGGAATTAATCACGCGTGGGCGGTGCGCACCTGTTATGACGAGCCAGCTCGTCATGAGCACAGCTCCACTGTGACTCATGACGAGCTGGTCTCGTCATAAGCACCGAAGGGGTTAAGGGGTGGACCCAGTGGATCCACTCAGCCTCAGTATAAGGACATGACTTTCTTTGACTTGAAAGCCATGTGTGCTGAAAGGCACCTGAAGGTAGGACAGAGTCCCTCCACACTACACCTGATAGATCTGCTGACAGCAGATGATCTTAGATTAGCTCTAGAAGCTAATGGGTCTGAATCAGTGAGTGGGTCAATTACAGTGTCTGGGTCAGATGATGGACATCAGGATGACCAAGACTCTGTGGTTGTAGGGCCAGGTCCCAAGGGGTCTGAACAGGACAGAGGAATTCTGCCTAAGAGAACTGACATAGTGGAGGAGAGGCCTAGGTCCCTTTCTAGGGAATCTGACCACTCCTATCACTCTGGCAGAGAATCTGTCTACCAGAGGAACTCCTACTTCTCAAGAAGAGAGACCTCCTCTGACAGAATGTACAAACTGCTGAAGTATGAGGAAGCAAGGTTTGCCCTCAAAACCAAGCAGTTGGCATTAGATAAGGAAGCCCTGGAGCTCCAGAGAGCTTCTAGAAAAGAGGGGTTAGAACCCCCTGGTGGCAGCAACAGTGTCCCTAGAGGCAGGGAATACATTCCAGACCATAGGAACCTGAGCAAGGTTGTTCCTCCCTACCAGAGTGGGAATGATATCCATAAGTGGGTAACTGCTATGGAAAGGGCCTGTAGAGTACAACAGGTCCCCCAAAAGCAGTCGGCAGCAATCTTGTGGCTCTCCTTTTCAGATAAAGGTAGAGACAAGCTCCTCACTGTTAGAGAAGAGGATGCTGATGACTATGAAGTCCTGAAGAGTGCACTGATAGATGGGTTTGGCTTAACCACTGAGCAGTACAGGTTGAAGTTCAGAGACATACCAAAGGGGATGATGGACGGAGCGTTAGAGCAAATCAAACACTCACCCCCAGTCAACTGATCTGGGTTTAATCCATCATCATTCTTTAGCTCACTCCACCACCCCAGTTCAGACATGGCCATATGCAAATCAGTCTGACCCTGTGCCTCATGGGAACAGTCCAGCCCGAACTGCCAAGCCATGTCTTCCCTGGACCGGAAACAAGCATCCTGGGACCGGTTTCTGGCTATTCAGCCGTCATCAGCCAGGCTAGCTTGAATCCAGTGGCAAAGTGAGCAAGGGACCCACGTCTGGGCATACCCTGCCAACTTAGGGCGAACAAAGCGATACCAAAGGGGATGATGGACGGAGCGTTAGAGCAAATCAAACACTCACCCCCAGTCAACTGATCTGGGTTTAATCCATCATCATTCTTTAGCTCACTCCACCACCCCAGTTCAGACATGGCCATATGCAAATCAGTCTGACCCTGTGCCTCATGGGAACAGTCCAGCCCGAACTGCCAAGCCATGTCTTCCCTGGACCGGAAACAAGCATCCTGGGACCGGTTTCTGGCTATTCAGCCGTCATCAGCCAGGCTAGCTTGAATCCAGTGGCAAAGTGAGCAAGGGACCCACGTCTGGGCATACCCTGCCACCTTAGGGCGAACAAAGCGATACTAAAGGGGATGATGGACGGAGCGTTAGAGCAAATCAAACACTCACCCCCAGTCAACTGATCTGGGTTTAATCCATCATCATTCTTTAGCTCACTCCACCACCTCAGTTCAGACATGGCCATATGCAAATCAGTCTGACCCTGTGCCTCATGGGAACAGTCCAGCCCGAACTGCCAAGCCATGTCTTCCCTGGACCGGAAACAAGCATCCTGGGACCGGTTTCTGGCTATTCAGCCGTCATCAGCCAGGCTAGCTTGAATCCAGTGGCAAAGTGAGCAAGGGACCCACGTCTGGGCATACCCTGCCAACTTAGGGCGAACAAAGCGATACCAAAGGGGATGATGGACGGAGCGTTAGAGCAAATCAAACACTCACCCCCAGTCAACTGATCTGGGTTTAATCCATCATCATTCTTTAGCTCACTCCACCACCCCAGTTCAGACATGGCCATATGCAAATCAGTCTGACCCTGTGCCTCATGGGAACAGTCCAGCCCCAACTGCCAAGCCATGTCTTCCCTGGACCGGAAACAAGCATCCTGGGACCGGTTTCTGGCTATTCAGCCGTCATCAGCCAGGCTAGCTTGAATCCAGTGGCAAAGTGAGCAAGGGACCCACGTCTGGGCATACCCTGCCAACTTAGGGCGAACAAAGCGATACCAAAGGGGATGATGGACGTAGCGTTAGAGCAAATCAAACACTCACCCCCAGTCAACTGATCTGGGTTTAATCCATCATCATTCTTTTGCATTTGTCACCCCGAGTGGGACGGGTATGCCCAGACGTGGGTCCCGTGCTCTCCATGCCACTGGAATCAAGCTATCCTGGCTGAAGAGGGGTGAAACCCCGAAACCGGTCCTAGGATGCTTGTTTCCAGTCCAGGGAGGACCTGGCTTGGCAGTTCAGGCTGGACTGTTCCCATGAGGCACAGGGTCAAGACTGATTTGCATATGGCTGGGTTCAAAATGGAATGGCATGGTGAGCAAAAAAACGATGGATTTAGGCCCAGATATCTGTACTGGGGTGAATGTATGACATTGTTCTGCATTCTGTCCATCAACTGTTGTTTTTGAAGTTCAGAGACACCCAGAAGGCACAGACTCAGGACTGGACTGACTTTGTAGATTGTGCAACCAAGGCTCTGGAGGGTTGGCTGGTTGGCAGTAGGGTTACTGATTTCATGGGATTGTATAATCTAATGATGAGAGAACAGATCCTTAATAATTGCCAGAACCAGTTGTTGCATCAATACCTGGTGGACTCGGATCTGACCTCTCCCCAAGAATTGGGAAAGAAGGCAGACAAGTGGGTCAGAACCAGGGTGAGGCAGAAAACCCAGAACCAAGGGGGTGACACAAAGAAGCAGGATTCTAAGGGCTCTGAGAAAAGTGAGGATAAGTCAAAAGACCAGAAGCCTTCACAAGGGCCCCAAAAATCTGCATCTGGTGGGGAGTCACAATCCAACAAGGGAAAAGGCCAAAAGAAGCCCTGGTGCAAATTCTGTAAACAGAAAGGGCACTGGACTTCTGATTGTAACAAGTCCAAAGACCAAACCACCACCACTCCTGCCCCTAAGGCAACTGTTCCCCCTAGTTCAGCTACTGGTGGAGGTGGTACTCAGAATAAGGGTGTAGTAGGGTTGACCCTGGGTTCTGAAGTGGACTCTGGCCTAGTCAGAGTACCCACTCAGGCAATGCTGATTTGTGATGGAGACATTGACATGTCCTTCCTGGTGAGCCCCAGTAATCTGGGCAAATACAAACAGCAGCCTGTAATAAATGGCAAACAGGCTTTGGCAATTAGGGACACGGGTGCTAGTGTAACCATGGTGGCAGAGGATCTTGTGGACCCTGGACAGATCATCCTGGGCGAAATGTACCAGGTGACCAATGCAAGCAATGTCAGGACCAACCATAGTCTGGCAGTTGTGAATTTCTCCTGGGGAGGGGTAACTGGCCTCAAGAAGGTTGTAGTCAGTGCAGACCTCCCTGTCGAATGTCTATTGGGCAATGATCTAGAAACTTCAGCCTGGTCTGAAGTAGAGTTATGGACTCATGCTGAGATGTTGGGCATCCCTGCAAAGGTATTTGCTGTGACCAGGTCACAGGCCAAAATGCATGACACTGAACCAGCTCTGGATCCTGAAACCATGGACCAGATGCTTCCCAAGAAGAGGAGCAGTAGGGGTAAGGCAGTGCCTTCCCCTCTGTCTCAGATCACTGATTCCCCTCTTGAGGGAGGAGGAGCAGATCCTGAAGAAGGAACTGCCCCAGAGGAACTTGAGCCTGATCAGGTTGAGTTCTTGGGGGCAGGGGGCCCTTCTAGGGAAGATCTGAGTAAGGAGCAACAGTGCTGCCCCTCTCTTGAACCCTTCAGACAGCAGGCTGCTGCTGAGGCTGCTGGGAGTGCTAGTGGGTCCCATAAAGTTTATTGGGATGAGGGACTCCTATATTCTGAGGGTAGAGATCCAGCCCCTGGAGCCACCAGGAGGTTGGTAATACCTCAGAAGTTTAGGGGGTTCCTCTTGACCCTAGCACATGATATCCCTTTAGCAGGTCACTTGGGCCAAAACAAGCCCTGGGACAGGCATGTTCCACATTTTCATTGGCCACATATGTCAGAGGACACAAAGGAGTTTTGTCGCTCCTGTGTCACATGCCAAGCCAGTGGCAAGGCAGGTGGCACCACAAAGGCCCCCTGATACCACTACCTGTGGTGGGGGTACCCTTTGAAAGGGTAGGGATTGACATTGTTGGTCCCCTTGACCCTCAAACTGCATCTGGGCACAGATTTATCCTGGTGGTAGTGGATCATGCCACCAGGTACCCAGAGGCAATTCCTCTGAGGACCACCACAGCCCCTGTGGTGGCAAGAGCCCTCATTGGAGTTTTCTCCAGAGTGGGTTTCCCAAAGTAGGTCATCTCTGACAGAGTTACTAACTTCATGTCAGGATATTTAAAAGCAATGTGGAAGGAGTGTGGTGTAACTTATAAATTCACCACCCCCTATCACCCACAATGCAATGGGTTGGTTGAACGTTTCAGCAAAACCCTGAAGGGAATGATTAAAGGACTCCCAGAGAAGCTTAGGCGGAAATGGGACCTTCTTCTTCCCTGCCTGTTGTTTGCATACAGAGAGGTTCCACAGAAGGGGTTGGTTACAGCCCATTTGAGCTTCTGTTTGGGCATCCTGTAAGAGGTCCATTATGTTTGGTATAAGAGGGCTGGGAGTTACCTCTCAAACCCCCAAACAGGATGTGATGGACTATGTACTTGGTCTCCGCTCCAGGATGGCCGAATACATGAAGAAGGCAACCAAAAACCTGGAGGCCAGCCAAGAATTACAAAAAGCTTGGTATGACCAAAAGGCTGTGCTGACTGTGTACCAGCCAGGACAGAAAGTGTGGGTGTTGGAGCCTGTGGCCCCAGCAGCCCTCCAAGACAAATGGAGTGGCCCCCATACAATAGTTGAGCAAAAGGGAGAAGTCACCTATCTGGTGAATCTTGGAACCCGCAGGAGCCCCCTGAGGGTGCTCCATGTCAACAGATTGAAACCATATGTTGACAGGGCTGACATGGGCTTGCTCATGGCAACTGATGAGGAACAGGAGGAGGAGAGTGACCCTCTCCCTGACCTGCTCTCACAGAACCCTGATGATGGGTCAGTAGATGGTGTTGCTTTGGCAAGCAGCCTCACTGACCATCAGCAAACTGAGTGCAGACAAGTTCTGCAGCAGTACAGACATATGTTTAGCCTGACCCCTAGTCAGACTACCTGGTGCACCCATGAGGTGGATACTGGGGACAGTCTGCCTGTCAAGAGTAAAATCTACAGGCAACCTGACCATGTCAGGGACTGTATCAGGACTGAAGTCCAGAAAATGTTGGAGTTAGGTGTGATTGAGCCTTCAGATAGCCCTTGGGCTAGCCCAGTAGTCCTAGTACCCAAGCCTCATACCCAGGGTGGTAAGAAAGAAATGAGGTTTTGTGTAGACTACAGAGGCCTCAATGCAGTCACCAGGACCAATGCCTATCCCATACCCAGGGCAGATGAGCTGATTGATACTTTGGCCTCAGCCAAGTATCTGAGTACATTTGACCTAACAGCTGGCTACTGGCAGATCAGGTTAGCTGATGATGCAAAAGCCAAAACAGCATTTTCGACCCCTGGTGGGCACTACCACTTTGTGGTGATGCCCTTTGGATTGAAAAATGCACCTGCCACTTTTCAGAGGTTGGTGAACAAAGTTCTGGCAGGGATGGAAACTTATTGCTCAGCTTATCTAGATGATATTGCTGTCTTTAGTTCCTCCTGGCAGGATCACCTGGTCCACCTCAGAAATGTTTTTGAGGCTCTGCAGAAAGCAGGCCTCACTATCAAGGCCACTAAGTGCCAGATCGGGCAGAGTCAGGTTGTGTACCTGGGCCACCTTGTGGGTGGAGGCCAGGTTCAGCCTTTACAGAGCAAAATCCAAACCATAATGGAATGGGTTGCTCCAACCACCCAGACACAGGTGAGAGCCTTCTTAGGCCTGACTGGGTACTATAGGAGGTTTGTGAAGGGATATGGATCTATAGTGACCCCCTTGAATGATCTGACCTCAAAGAAAATACCAAAAAAGGTTCAGTGGACAGCTAGCTGTCAGAAGGCATTTGAAGACCTAAAGCAGGCCATGTGCACTACCCCCATCTTACAGAGTCCAGACTACACCAAAAAGTTCATTGTCCAAACAGATGCTTCTGAGCTGGGTGTGGGAGCTGTACTGTCTCAACTGAATGATGAAGGTCAAGACCAGCCAGTAGCTTTTATTAGCAGGAGGCTGACCCCTAGAGAGAAACGTTGGTCAGCTATAGAGAGGGAGGCCTTTGCTGTGGTGTGGGCCCTGAAGAAGCTGAGGCCATACTTGTTTGGCACTCACTTGATAGTTCAGACTGACCACAAGCCCCTCCTATGGCTTAAACAGATGAAAGGTGAAAACCCAAAACTTTTAAGGTGGTCCATTTCCCTACAGGGGATGGACTATACAGTGGAACATAGGCCTGGGACCCAACATGCCAATGCAGATGGACTCTCAAGGTATTTCCACTTACAGCACGAAGACTCAACTGGTCAAGGTTAGTTTAGTGTCCCTGCGTTTAGGGGGTTGTGTAGGAGAGTAGGATCTGCCTCTTATGTTGCCCCCACTTTTTTCTGATGTTTACACTGGTTTCTGGCTATAGTCTGGCTGGGACCCTGCCAATCAGGGCCCCAGCCTCTCTGTTCTCTCTAAACGACTTGGAGTGCACTCTAGGTGCACTAGTGATTGGATGCTGTGGTACCTTATGAGTCCCTAGTATATGGTACCTTAGGTACCAAGGGCATAGGTACTTCACAGGCCTACCAGGGGCTGAAGCATGTATTATGCCACCCCTGGGAAGCAGACTAAATCTGACACCACAGGCCTGCTACTGCAGCCTGGGTGAGGAGGTGCTAGCACCCCTCACTGAGATATAGGTTCCCTATATCTCCCCTGCACACACATCTAAACCTATCAGTCACCCCTAAGGCAGGCCCTATCAATCCTGAGGGCAGGGTGCTTAGTTTCTATGTGAGAGGGTGCCTCTGCCTGAGCAGGGCCCCTCTGCAGCTCTCAGAGTCCATTCTCTGGGGCTGTTTGTGGATGCGGTCAAACCATATACTCTTAAGTACATTATAACCTCGCGGTTAATGCTAACTTTGGAATGGCTGCATCAAAACATGTCGTGTTTGGTGTCAAACATCTTGGAATCATACCCCCACACCAGTAACTGGTGTGGGAGTATGATCCCATCCTTCTAGAGGGATAGACATGTACCTACTGTGGAAACGCGGTAGAATCCTGAAGAGCCCTGGCATCACAAAATGGATGCCACCAGTCACAGACACTGGGCTGCCCTCCTGCTGATGACCGAAAACTCGCAGTGGAGGAAGCCCAACAATAGGTATCCTGTCCCAGACAGGGTTTAGTGTATTGGGGCTGGGTGGGTGCACTCCTAGAGTGCTTTGAAGTCCTGCACTGGGGGAGCAGAAGGCTCCTCTGTGCATACACCAGTTCAAACCGGCTCAGGGGCTACCTGCCACTGCTCTGGCGCGAAACTGGACAAAGGGAAGTGGGTGTAGTCACCCACTCCCCTGACCCTCCCATAGGTGGGGTCTTAGAGCTAGTCCCTCCCTTCCTTTTTAGTATAAGGTAGGGAACCCTTACCATTGCAAACTAGATCTCCCTGGATGACGCTCTACTGAAGAATCCCGGACCTTCGACGTTCCACTACCTCTGGAAGACTGAAGAATCTCCCTTGGAGTCAAGGAGTGACTCCCCTGCTTGGAAGGCACCAAAAACTGAAATGACGGTCGCAAACTACGCCGCTACCGCTGGAGCCCGAGGTTCCTGCAGCCCAAGACAAGAATTTCCTGACTTCTCCAAGGCCATCGTGAGTCCCCAGCGAAGCTGAGGCAAGTGGACCCCATGAGTGATGAGAAACTGCAGTCCCTGCGTACCATGCACTATTTTCGAGTGCAACCCCTTCACGACGTTCTACGAACCTGTGCTTTGACCCACGTGTGGTTCCAGCCTCTAGCAAGAATCCCTCCAAAGATCAGAGGCCTACCCTGTCCCGAGTGACCGTGGGCCCCTGTTGAAGGAATCCTCCCAAGGCGTCTTTGCAATCCCTTGCCAGCCGGCTTGTGGGTCCCCTGAAGACTTTTCTACAGAACCAAAGGGCTTCCCTGGTTTTTCCAGGCCTGCCCTGACTTACCCTCGCTGGGTGAGTTCTCCAGACCTTGCTGGTCTGCACCATTGACTTTTTGCTCTTTCCACAAGACTTGCTGCTACCAAGGCTTGTTGGCTCCAATCAGGTCGCCGACACCGCAGTCAGCTGCAGACTTTGGGGGATACGCTGAATCCAGCTTCTGGTTGTCCTCAACGCCTCCTGGACCTCGTGACCAAAGAGTCAAGACACCCGTGAATGACCTGAATCTGTAGATGATGGTGGGCATTCATCTTCCTTGCCCCGGGTCACTGCCAAGTGACTTTGAACTCTGTCCCCTCTGCTTTCAGGTCTTCCTCCTTCCAAATCCAGGCTTGGATTCCACCGGACACTTCTTCTGGCTTCACAAGCAGCAAATCTTCATTGGCTCCCATTGAAAACGACGCCGCGACCCGACACCAAAGGACACCTATGCACCTGGCTTCCCTGGGTGAGGTAACTCCAGCACTATGATGCTCCTGTGGGTGTTGGCCCTAGAACTCCTTACCCTGTAAGTGACTTGCTTGTAGCTACTCTCGAAGTGCCCTTAAACTCTTAATTTCCAACCGCGACTTGCCCCATTGAAGTCTACGGCGATCCGCGCCTGTGTTCACTCACTGCACGCATCCCCCGTGGGTCCTTTACTTACCTGCCTTGGGTGGTTTCGTGAGGCCCCAGCCCTTCTGAAGGCCCTAGGCCTTGTCCCTTTGCAAGTCGTTGTTCTTAAGTCTCTTTTTAGTATATGGTCTGGTACGCCCCTAGGGCCCCAGCCATATTTGTGCTTAATTTATTGTGAAACGTTGATTTGTGCATATGTTCCTGACTTCTAATCTCACAAGAGATTAGTAGAGAGTTGTTTAGTAGTAAATACATGTATATTTGATATATATACCTGTGTGGTGTCTTTTCATTTGGTGATTCAAGAGATTGTGTGGTAAAACAAGCTGCTTTACATTCCTCCAAGGCTTAGCCTGAAGGCTGCTCTCCACAGCTACCACTAGGATAGCTTTCTATAAAGGTTGTCTTAAACCTACCTACCATAAGAGTCGAATTGTACTGGTGCAAGGTGTCCACTTTAACTAGTGAACAGCATATACCAGGCCAACTTCTCACACCTCTTTTGCCTCTTTCTGCACTTTTCTTGCCTTTATCTGCACCTCTCTTTGCCCTTTCTGCACGTCTGTTGCCTCTTTCTGCACCTCATTTGCTTCTTTCTGCACCCCTGTTGTCTCTTTCTGCACTCGTCTTCCCTCTTTCTCTACCATCCCTGCCTGCTTTTGCATCTCACTTGCCTCTTTCTGCACTTTTCTTGCTTCTATCTATACCTCTGTTGCTTCTTTCAGCAATTCTCTTGCCTCTTTGTGCACTTCTCTTGCCTGTTTCTGCACCTCTCTTGCCTCTTTTTGCACCTCTGTTGGCTCTTTCTGCACCTCACTTGCTCCAATCTACACTTCTCTTGCCTCTTTCTGCACCCCTGTTGCTTCATTCTGCACTTTCCATGCTTCTTTCTGCACCTGTCTTGCTTCTTTCTGCACCCCTGTTGTCTCTTTATGTACCTCTTTTTCCTCTTTCTGCACTTTTCTTACCTTTTTCTGCACCTCTCTTCCCTCTTTGTGCACGTCTGAAGCCTCTTTCTGCACCTCATTTGCTTCTTTCTGCACCCCTGTTGTCTCTTTCTGCACTCGTCTTCCTTCTTTCTGTACCTTTCCTGCCTGTTTTTGCATCTCACTTCCCTCTTTCTGCACTTTTCTTGCTTCTTACTACACCTCTGTTGCTTCTTCCAGCAAATCTCTTCCCTCTGTGCACTTCTCTTGCCTGTTTCTGCACCTCTCTTGCCTCTTTTTGCACCTCTGTTGGCTCTTTCTGCACCTCACTTGCTCCTTTCTACACTTCTCTAGCCTCTTTCTGCACCCCTGTTGCTTCATTCTGCACTTTCAATACTTCTTTCTGCACCTGTCTTGCTTCTTTCTGCACCCCTGTTGTCGCTTTATGTACCTCTTTTGCCTCTTTCTGCACTTTCCTGCCTTTTTCTGCACCTCTCTTCGCTCTTTCTGCAGGTCTGTTGCCTCTTTCTGCACCTCATTTGCTTCTTTCAGCACCCCTGTTGTCTCTTTTTGCACTCGTCTTCCCTCTTTCTGTACCTTTCCTGCCTGTTTTTGCATCTCACTTGCCTCTTTCTGCACTTTTCTTGCTTCTTTCTACACCTCTGTTGCTTCTTTCAGCAATTCTCTTGCCTTTTTGAACACTTCTCTTGCCTGTTTCTGCACCTCTCTTGCCCCTTTGTGCACCTCTGTTGGCTCTTTCTGCACCTCACTTGCTCCTTTCTACACTTCTCTTGCCTCTTTTTGCACCTCTGTTGGCTCTTTCTGCACCTCACTTGCTCCTTTCTACACTTCTCTTGCCTCTTTCTGCACCCCTGTTGCTTCATTCTGCACTTTCCATGCTTCCTTCTGAACCTGTCTTGCTTCTTTATGCACCCCTCCTGCCTCTTTCTGTACCTCTCTTGCCTCTTCGGGCACCCATCCTACCTTTTTCTGCACCCCTCTTGCCTCTTTCTCCACCCCTCTTCCCTCTAACTGCACCTGTGTTGGTTCTTTCTGCACTTCTCTTGCTTCTATCTGCACCTTACTTGCCTCTTTCTGCACTTTTCTTGCTTCTTTCTACACCTCGGTTGCTTCTTTCAGCAATTCTCTTGCCTCTTGTGCACTTCTCTTGCCTGTTTCTGCACTTCTCTTGCCTCTTTCTGCACCCCTGTTGCTTCATTCTGCACTTTCCATGCTTCTTTCTGCACCTGTCTCGCTTCTTTCTGCACCCCTGTTGTCTCTTTATGTACCTCTTTTGCCTCTTTCTGCACTTTTCATGCCTTTTTCTGCACCTCTCTTCCCTCTTTCTGCATGTCTGTTGCCTCTTTCTGCAACTCATTTGCTTCTTTCTGCACCTCTGTTGCTTATTTCTACACCTCTGTTCCTCTTTTGCCTCTTTCTGCACTTTACTTGCCTTTTTCTGCACCTCTCTTCACCCTTTCTGCACGTCTGTTGCCTCTTTCTGCACCTCATTTGCTTCTTTCTGCACCCCTGTTGTCTCTTTTTGCACTCGTCTTCCCTCTTTCTGTACCTTTCCTGCCTGTTTTTGCATCTCACTTGCCTCTTTCTGCACTTTTCTTGCTTCTTTCTACACCTCTGTTGCTTCTTTCAGCAATTCTCTTGCCTTTTTGTGCACTTCTCTTGCCTGTTTCTGCACCTCTCTTGCCTTTTTTGTAACTCTGTTGGCTCTTTCTGCACCTCACTTGCTCCTTTCTACACTTCTCTAGCCTCTTTCTGCACCCCTGTTGCTTCATTCTGCACTTTCCTTGCTTCTTTCTGCACCTGTCTTGCTTCTTTCTGCACCCCTGTTGTCTCTTTATGTACCTCTTTTGCCTCTTTCTGCACTTTTCTTGCCTTATTCTGCACCTCTCTTTGCTCTTTCTGCACGTCTGTTGTCTCTTTCTGCACCTCATTTGCTTCTTTCTGCACCCCTGTTGTCTCTTTCTGCACTCGTCTTCCCTCTTTCTGTACCTTTCCTGCCTGTTTTGCATCTCACTTGTCTCTTTCTGCACTTTTCTTGCTTCTTTCTACACCTCTGTTGCTTCTTTCAGGAATTCTCTTGCCTTTTTGTGCACTTCTCTTGCCTGTTTCTGCACCTCTCTTGCCTCTTTTTGCACCTCTGTTGGCTCTTTCTGCACCTCACTTGCTCCTTTCTACACTTCTCTTGCCTCTTTCTGCACCCCTGTTTCTTCATTCTGCACTTTCCATGCTTCTTTCTGCACCGGTCTTGCTTCTTTCTGCACCCCTGTTGTCTCTTTATGTACCTCTTTTGCCTCTTTCTGCACTCTTCTTGCCTTTTTCTGCTCTTCTCCTGCCTGTTTCTGCACTTCTCTTGCCGCTTTCAGCACCCCTGTTGCTTCATTCTGCACTTTCCATGCTTCTTTCTGCACCTGTCTTGCTTATTTATGCACCCCTCCTGCCTCTTTCTGTACCTCTCTTGCCTCTTTGTGCACCCATCCTACGTTTTTCTGCACCCCTCTTGCCTCTCTCTCCACCCCTCTTCCCTCTAACTGCACCTCTGTTGGTTCTTTCTGCACTTCTCTTTCTTCTATCTGCACCTTACTTGCCTCTTTGTGCACTTTTCTTGCTTCTTTCTACACCTCGGTTGCTTCTTTCGGCAATTCTCTTGCCTCTTTTTGCACTTCTCTTGCCTGTTTATGCACTTCTCTTGCCTCTTTCTGCACTCCTGTTACTTCATTCAGCACTTTCCATGCTTCTTTCTGCACCTGTCTCGCTTCTTTCTGCACCCCTGTTGTCCCTTTATGTACCTCTTTTGCCTCTTTCTGCACTTTTCTTGCCTTTTTCTGCACCTCTCTTCCCTCTTTCGGCACGTATGTTGCCTCTTTCTGCACCTCATTTGCTTCTTTATGCACCCCTGTTGTCTCTTTCTGTACTCGTTGTAGGAGAGTAGGATCTGCCTCTTATGTTGCCCCCACTTTTTTTCTGATGTTTACACTGGTTTCTGGCTATAGTCAGGCTGGGACCCTGCTAATCAGGGCCCCAGCCTCTCTGTTCTCTCTAAACGATTTGGAGTGCACTCTAGGTGCACTAGTGATTGGATACTGTGGCACCTTATGAGTCCCTAGTATATGGTACCTTAGGTACCAAGGGCATAGGTACTTCACAGGCCTACCAGGGGCTGCAGCATGTATTATGCCACCCCTGGGAAGCAGACTAAATCTGACACCACAGGCCTGCTACTGTAGCCTGAGTGAGGAAGTGCTATCACCCCTCACTGAGATATAGGTTCCCTATATCTCTCCTACACACACAGATAACCCTATCAGTCACCCCTAAGGCAGGCCCTATCAATCCTGAGGGCAGGGTGCTTGGCTTCTATGTGAGGGGGTGCCTCTGCCTGAGCAGGGCCCCTCTGCAGCTCTCAGAGTCCATTCTCTGGTGCTGTTTGTGTATGCGGTTAAACCAGGGGTCTCCAACCTTTTCTGTAGTGAGAGCTACTTCTAATCAGTGAAAATCGTCGTGAGCTACTAAAGGCCAAGCAGCTTGCGCATATTTCCGAGAGACCCCCTACGCCCATCTGTAAGGGCTACACTAGTATTTGAGCTACAGTTGACTGCGCAACCGCGGAGTGTTGTTGTTTGTGTATTGTTGAGGGCAGGAAGGTTATATTTGTACTAACATTACTACAATAATATCATGGCTAGCCAAGTAACCTCATATCGGTTGTAACACTTTCAGACAGTCCTGGCTTTTAGATTACATTTTGCATGCTGACATTAAGAGCCCAAACTTCCAATTACAAAAGCACATTCACAAGGCCCAGAATGTAACGTGCTATTGGGCAGAAAGCCAAGATTGGATGAGAGTCTCATGTGACTTGTCTGCTAGCATCTCTGGAAATGGAAGATGGACATATATTTTCATGAAGACACATTTACACCTTGCTCTTCCAGCCTTCTTTTGTTTTAAATTTAGTCCATTACTTAAATTACATTATTTGTGATTCGAAGCGTTCCTATTTAAAAAAACTTTAAAAATCCCTCTTTAAAACTTCATTTTGTGTTGTTGTCCATCTGCCTTAGCTGCAGAGAATGGGCTTGTTTTTGTGAACTTGGCCGGACAAATTGCCACCATGTGTAACCCACCTTGACTGCCTTTTGTTGTGACAGCCGAGAACACTACCCATCTCCTGTGTAAAGATGTTTGATTTGTAAGATAACAGTGGGGCAGAATGTGCCTTGGGGCCTCCGACCTTTGCTACTTCCAGTAAGGCAGAGGTAATGCATATGATGAGCATTGTACACCCCCTGACAGCACAGACACTTGGTACATAATGGATGTACAGCGTGACACCCTGACAATACACACTTGGTACATAATGGATGTGAAGTGTAACACCCCCTGGCATCAGAAACACTTGTTACGTAATGGATCATGATGTAACCTCCCTCAACGTCCCACAGGTGGACACTTTTTGACATTCTAACAAGCATCGCCTCACCCTAAAAATGATCTGGCATAAGACTAAACACAAACATGGTAGCAAGCATGCCTAATGTTTTATTTAAGCGAGCCTTTGAAAGTTGCACTCCTATGAAACACTGTTTTATAACGTTTCAGCTAAACCTGGGAATGTGAGCACATACCCTGCCTATTTTATTGAAGTGTTTCTATGCAAATGAAGAATTACATGTGTACGATTTTAATTGTTTACATTTAACATTTTTCAGCTCTTGAAACTATTCCTTCAAGTGGAAAAATAAATCACTTTCTGTTTCGTTGCAGTGTTCAAATATAAAGCTTATTTAAACACGGGAGATCTTGACATAAATAGAATCTGCATTAGCAAAAAAACGGAGTGAAACGCTGCCTTTTCACTCCGGTTTTTTGTTAATGAGTTTCATGTGACCCGGACTGCCACTGATCCGCCTCGCCGATACAACTATCAGGCAAGGGCAGGGGCTCGCTACGGGTGTGGAGCTGATGAGGCCTGCGTAGGGTTCCTTAGCTTACCTGCTGCTCCGGTGAAACTTGTGGCATGCTGAACAAGGCAGGTGGTACGGGTCTCGGTGGCAGTTTAATACTGCTTGCACCACCTGCACGCTTTCCAGCACCGGCCGCTCCGCTCTGCCATGCCTGCTGCTCTGCACCGGCCCTCGATGCGCAGGATAAAAAGCGCGGTGCCAGGATGTGAAAGACAGGCGGCTGCGAGACTACTGGAGGAGCAACGTCATCCTCTTTGGCCCGCCCACCCCTCCTCAGCTAAACTCAGTTAAGCTAATCTGAGCAGCTGGTGTGGGCGGTCAACGTCTACATAAAAAAAGGCCGAAATACTCTTAACGATGTTAATGGCCGATTAAATTGTGACACTACCAGCGCGAGCTACTCTATCAGGTGTAGGGTTGAGGGACTCTGTCCTAGCCTCAGGTGTCTTTCAACACACATGGCTCTCAAGTCAGAGAAAGCCATGTCCTTATACTGAGGCTGAGTGGATCCACTGGTTCCACCCTTTAAGGACATTCTAGTGTTGTGCAGTGTTGTACTACCTACACTAGTTTGTGGCCTACTGATACTAGCTTGAGCTGTAGAAAGGGTGTGCTATCCCTTGGCACACAGCTCTAAGTTCAGTAGAACTTATTGATACTAAGCTTGACTTTATATGTACCTTAAGTACCTATAGTGGTTTTCAGTTAGTAATTCAAATAGAGATTTTCTGGTAAAACAATAGCAAGCTGGAATCCCACACGCTGCCCACCAATGTGAGAAGTTGGCCTGGTATATGCTGTTCACTAATTAAAGTGGACACCTTGCACCAAAACAATTCGACTCTTATGGTAGATAGGTTTAAGACAACCTTTATAGAAAGCTATCCTAGTGGTAGCTGTGGAGAGCAGCCTTCAGGCTAAGTCTTGAAGGAATGTAAAGCAGCTTGTTTTACCACACAATCTCTTGAATCACCACATGAAAAGACACCACACAGGTATATATATCAAATATATATGTATTTATTAATAAACACTCTCTACTAATCTCTTTATGAGATTAGAAGTCAGGAACATATGTACAAGTCAAATGTTATCACAATAAGTTTAGCACAATCGAAAATCACAATCTTAGTTTGCTAGACCTAGGTCTAGGGCATCTAGAATCGAGGGACCCCCAAGAACCACCCCAGGTAGTTGTAGGAGACCCACAGGGGACGGACGCGGTGACCTGGCACCGGTGCGAGTCCTGTGCGAGTCTATGCGCTCAGACGCGATTGAGATTTCAATGTTAAAGGTCCCTTGCGTGTTCGAGGCGAACACACCGATCGGTCCTTGTACGAGTCGAAGGACGCGGTCACAGATAGAGATGCAAGGGAGATGGACGCGCTGTGTCTAACACAGATGCGAACCTTGTGCGAGTCAGTGCAATGGAGATCTCAGAGTTACAGGCCCTTTGTGTGTTCGAGGCGAACACCGATCGGACTCAGTACGAGTCGAAGGATACAGTTTTAGATAGTGTTACAAAGGAGATGGACGCGGTGTGTCTAACACAGACGTGAACCCTGTACGAGTCAGCGCAATTGTCGCACTTTTAGGACACTTCTAGGGAAGCTACAAGCAATTCACTTACAGGGTAAGTAGTTCTAGGGCCCACACCCACAGGAGCACCGTAGTGCTGAAGTTACCTCACCCAGGGGAGCCGGGTGCATAGGTGTTCTTTGGTGTCGGGTCGCGGCGTCGTTTTCAATGGGAGCCAGTGAAGACTTGCCGCTTGCGGCGACAGGAGAAGTGTCCGGAGGAATCCAAGCCTGGATTCGGAAGATGGAAGACCTGAAAGCAGAGGGGACAGTGTTCAAAGTCACTTGGCAGTGAATCGGCCATTAACATCGTTAAGAGTATTTCGGCCTTTTTTTATGTAGACGTTGACCGCCCACACCAGCTGCTCAGATTAGCTTAACTGAGTTTAGCTGAGGAGGGGTGGGCGGGCCAAAGAGGATGACGTTGCTCCTCCAGTAGTCTCGCAGCCGCCTGTCTTTCACATCCTGGCACCGCGCTTTTTATCCTGCGCATCGAGGGCCGGTGCAGAGCAGCAGGCATGGCAGAGCGGAGCGGCCGGTGCTGGAAAGCGTGCAGGTGGTGCAAGCAGTATTAAACTGCCACCGAGACCCGTACCACCTGCCTTGTTCAGCATGCCACAAGTTTCACCGGAGCAGCAGGTAAGCTAAGGAACCCTACGCAGGCCTCATCAGCTCCACACCCGTAGCGAGCCCCTGCCCTTGCCTGATAGTTGTATCGGCGAGGCGGCTCAGTGGCAGTCCGGGTCACATGAAACCATTAACAAAAAACCGGAGTGAAAAGGCAGCGTTTCACTCCGTTTTTTTGCTAATGCAGATTCTATTTATGTCAAGATCTCCCGTGTTTAAATAAGCTTTATATTTGAACACTGCAACGAAACAGAAAGTGATTTATTTTTCCGCTTGAAGGAATAGTTTCAAGAGCTGAAAAATGTTAAATGTAAACAATTAAAATCGTACACATGTAATTCTTCATTTGCATAGAAACACTTCAATAAAATAGGCAGGGTATGTGCTCACATTCCCAGGTTTAGCTGAAACGTTATAAAACAGTGTTTCATAGGAGTGCAACTTTCAAAGGCTCGCTTAAATAAAACATTAGGCATGCTTGCTACCATGTTTGTGTTTAGTCTTATGCCAGATCATTTTTAGGGTGAGGCGATGCTTGTTAGAATGTCAAAAAGTGTCCACCTGTGGGACGTTGAGGGAGGTTACATCATGATCCATTACGTAACAAGTGTTTCTGATGCCAGGGGTGTTACACTTCACATCCATTATGTACCAAGTGTGTATTGTCAGGGGTGTCACGCTGTACATCCATTATGTACCAAGTGTCTGTGCTGTCAGGGGGTGTACAATGCTCATCATATGCATTACCTCTGCCTTACTGGAAGTAGCAAAGGTCGGAGGCCCCAAGGCACATTCTGCCCCACTGTTATCTTACAAATCAAACATCTTTACACAGGAGATGGGTAGTGTTCTCGGCTGTCACAACAAAAGGCAGTCAAGGTGGGTTACACATGGTGGCAATTTGTCCGGCCAAGTTCACAAAAACAAGCCCATTCTCTGCAGCTAAGGCAGATGGACAACAACACAAAATGAAGTTTTAAAGAGGGATTTTTTAAAGTTTTTTTTAAATAGGAACGCTTGAATCACAAATAATGTAATTTAAGTAATGGACTAAATTTAAAGCAAAAGAAGGCTGGAAGAGCAAGGTGTAAATGTGTCTTCATGAAAATATATGTCCATCTTCCATTTCCAGAGATGCTAGCAGACAAGTCACATGAGACTCTCATCCAATCTTGGCTTTCTGCCCAATAGCACGTTACATTCTGGGCCTTGTGAATGTGCTTTTGTAATTGGAAGTTTGGGCTCTTAATGTCAGCATGCAAAATGTAATCTAAAAGCCAGGACTGTCTGAAAGTGTTACAACCGATATGAGGTTACTTGGCTAGCCATGATATTATTGTAGTAATGTTAGTACAAATATAACCTTCCTGCCCTCAACAATACACAAACAACAACACTCTGCGGTTGCGCAGTCAACTGTAGCTCAAATACTAGTGTAGCCCTTACAGATGGGCGTAGGGGGTCTCTCGGAAATATGCGCAAGCTGCTTGGCCTTTAGTAGCTCACGACGATTTTCACTGATTAGAAGTAGCTCTCACTACAGAAAAGGTTGGAGACCCCTGGGTTAGAACCCCTTGGTGGCAGCAACAGTGTCCCTAGAGGCAGAGAATCTATTCCAGACCATAGGAACCTGAGCAAGGTTGTTCCTCCCTACCAGAGTGGGGATGATATCCACAAGTGGATAACTGCTATGGAGAGGGCCTGTAGAGTACAGCAGGTCCCCCAAAAGCAGTGGGCAGCAATCTTGTGGCTCTCCTTTTCAGATAAAGGTAGAGACAAGCTCCTCACTGTTAGAGAAGAGGATGCTGATGATTATGAAGTCCTGAAGAGTGCACTGATAGATGGGTTTGGCTTAACCACTGAGCAGTACAGGTTGAAGTTCAGAGACACCCAGAAGGCACAGACTCAGGACTGGACTGACTTTGTTGATTGTGCAACCAAGGCTCTGGAGGGTTGGCTGGTTGGCAGTAGGGTTACTGATTTCAAGGGATTGTATAATCTGATGATGAGAGAACAGATCCTTAATAATTGCCAGAACCAGTTGTTGCATCAGTACCTGGTGGACTCGGATCTGACCTCTCCCCAAGAATTGGGAAATAAGGCAGAAAATGGGTCAGAACCAGGGTGAGGCAGAAACCCCAGAACCAAGGGGGTGACAACAAGAAGCAAGATCCTAAGGGCTCTGAGAAAGGTGGGGATAAGTCAAAAGACCAGAAGTCTTCACAAGGGCCCCAAAAATCTGCATCTGGTGGGGAGTCACAATCCAACAAGGGAAAAGGCCAAAAGAAGCCCTGGTACAAATTCTGTAAACAGAAAGGGCACTGGACTTCTGACTGTAACAAGTCCAAAGACCAAACCACCACCACTCCTGCCCCTAAGGCAACTGTTCCCCTTAGTTCAGCTACTGGTGGAGGTGGTACTCAGAATAAGGGTGTAGTAGGATTGACCCTGGGTTCTGAAGTGGACTCTGACCTAGTCAGAGTGCCCACTCAGGCAATGCTGATTTGTGAGGGAGACCTTAATATGTCCTTCCTAGTGAGTCCCAGTAATCTGGGCAAATACAAACAGCAGCCTGTAATAAATGGCAAACAGGCTTTGGCATTTAGGGACACAGGTGCTAGTGTCACCATGGTGGCAGAGGATCTTGTGGACCCTGGACAAATCATCCTGGGTGAAATGTACCAGGTGACCAATGCAAGCAACGTCAAGACCAACCATAGTCTGGCAGTTGTGAATTTCTCCTGGGGAGGGGTAACTGGCCTCAAGAAGGTTGTAGTCAGTGCAGACCTCCCTGTCGAATGTCTATTGGGCAATGATCTAGAGACTTCAGCCTGGTCTGAAGTAGAGTTATGGACTCATGCTGAGATGTTGGGCATCCCTGCAGAGGTATTTGCTGTGACCAGGTCACAAGCAAGAATGCATGACACTGAACCAGCTCTGGATCCTGGAACAATGGACCAGATGCTTCCCAAGAGGAGGAGCAGTAAGGTAAAGGCAGTGCCTTCCCTCTGTCTCAGATCACAGATTCACCCCCAGAGGGAGGTGAAGCAGATCCTGAAGAAGGAACTGCCCCAGAGGGACTTGAGCCTGATCAGGTTGAGTTCTTGGGGGCAGGGGGCCCTTCTAGGGAAGATCTGAGTAAGGAGCAACAGTGCTGCCCCTCTCTTGAACCCCTCAGACAGCAGGCTGCTGCTGAGGCTGCTGGGAGTGCTAGTGGGTCCCATAAAGTTTATTGGGATGAGGGACTCCTATATTCTGAGAGTAGAGACCCAGCCCCTGGAGCCACCAGGAGGATGGTAATACCTCAGAAGTTTAGGGGTTCCTCTTGACCCTAGCACATGACATCCCTTTAGCAGGACACTTGGGCCAAAACAAGACCTGGGATAGGCTTATTCCACATTTTCATTGGCCACATATGTCAGAGGACACAAAGGAGTTTTGTCGCTCCTGTGTCACATGCCAAGCCAGTGGTAAGGCAGGTGGCACAACAAAGGCCCCCCTGATACCACTACCGGTGGTGGGGGTACCCCTTGAAAGGGTAGGGATTGACATTGTTGGTCCCCTTGACCCTCAAACTGCATCTGGGCACAGGTTTATCCTGGTGGTAGTGGATCATGCCACCAGGTACCCAGAAGCAATTCCCCTAAGGACCACCTCAGCCCCTGTGGTGGCAAGAGCCCTGTAGGAGAGTAGGATCTGCTTCACATGGGTACCCCCACTTTTTGCTGATGCTTCACTGTTTTTCGACCTTAGTCTGGCTGGGGCCCTGCTAATCAGAACCCCAGCCTAGCTGCTTCCTCTCTAAAATGGTTTCCATGTGCCTTAGGCACATCTCTGATTGGAATCTGGAGTGCCCTTATAAGTCCCTAGTATATGGTATACTATGTACCCAGGGCATAGGTACCTCAGAGGCCTACCAGGGGCTGCAGCATGTATTGTGCCACCCCTGGAAGACAATCCAAACTGACACCACAGGTCTGCTACTGCAGCCTGGGTAAGGTGGTGCATGCACCCCTTACTGTGATATAGGTTACCTATATCACTATATACATACACACATATAAACCTATAAGTCACTCCTATGGCAGGCCTTATCAATCCTGAAGGCAGAGTGCGCGGTTCCTATGTGAGAGGGTGCCCCTGCCTGAGCAGGGCCCCTCTGCAGCATTCGGAGACCCTTCTCTGATGCTGTTTGTAGTGCAGCCTGACCATATACTCTTAAGCGCATTATAACCTCGCGTTAAATGCTAACTTTGGGATGGCTGCACGGAAACATGTTGTGTTTGGTGTCAAACATCTTGGAATACTACCCCCCACCAGTTCTGGCGGCGGGGGTAGCATTCCACCCTTCTAGAGGGAAAGACATGTACACACCGGTATGCCCGGTACTGACTTTCCAAGCCCTGGCATCACAAAATGGATGCCGCTGCCACAGACACGAGTCTGGCCTCCTGCTGCTGACCGAAACTCCGGCAGGGGAGGCCTGGACAATAGGTTTCCTGTCCCAGGGAGGTGTGACTACCTCCCCAGACAGGATAGTGTGTATTGGGGCTGGGCGGGAGCACTCTCTGGTGTTTTGAAGTCCTGCACTGGGGGCAGACTTGGTGTCCCTGTGCATACCCCAGTTCAAACCGGCTCAGGGGCTTCCAGCCCCTGCTCTGGCGTGAAACTGGACAAAGGGAAAGGGGTGTAACCACCCCGCTGCCCTGGCCCTCCCATAGGTGGGGCCACAGAGTATGTCCAACCCCCTACCTTAGTATAAGTAAGGGAACCCAGTCCTTAGGACTTTAGATTTACCTGGACGAAACTCTGATACAGAATCCTGGACCTTCGACGCTATACTTTAAGATTAGAGGACTGAAGAATCTCCCTTGGGGTCAAGGAGTGACTCCCCTGCTTGGCAGGCACCAAAGAAGCAATTGTTCGGTCTGCATCGCTGAAGCTCCCGTCGGACGCCGAAGTCTTTGCATCACCAGAGGTGGATTTCCAGACTTCCCCAAGGCTGTCCTGAGTCCCCAGCAAAGCTGAGGCCCGTAGCTGTCGTGGGTAACGTGGAACCGTGACCCCTGGACACCGAACACATTTGCAAGTGCATCCTCTTCTGGGTCTCCCACAAAGTCGTGCTTTGGGCTCCGAGTAGCCCCAGCCTCCAGCACCAACTGCACCGAAGATCACTGGCCTCCACTCCACGAGTGTCCTGTGAGCCAGCTCCACGTGCACCGTCTCGAGGCTCCTTTGCGGTCGCTAGTCCGTTGGCTAGTAGGCCCTCCCGAAGGCCAATCTTTTTCTGCTTGGGCTCCCTGGTTGCTCCAGGTGTGCCCTGACTTATCCTTGCTGGGTGAGTCCCCCAGACCTTGCTGATCTGCAACATCGTCCTTCTTCCATTTCCACGAGACTTGCCGTTGCCAAGGCTTGTTGGGTCCAATCCGGTCGCCGATACCCCTGCAATCGACAGACGTCGTGGTACAGCTAGAATCCAGCTCCTGGTTGTCGTCGACACCTCCTGGACCTCGTGGCTGAAGAGTCAAGACGACCGTAAACCTACCTGAAGCACTCGACATCGGTGGGCATCTGCTCATCGCCTTCCTGGTCACTGGCTAGTGACCCAGACTCTGTCCCCTCTGCTTTCAGGTTCTTCAGATCTTCGATCCACCTTTGGATCCACCCGAACACTTTCGACTTGGCCGCCAGCAGCACTTTGCAGCAAATCGCCATTGAAAGCGACGACGAAACCCGACCCCGAAAGACACCTATGCACCCGGCTCCCCTGGGTGAGGTAACTCGAGTACTTCGGTGCTCCCGTGGGTATAGACACTAGAACAGCCTAGTTCTCAAAGGGTTTGCTCCAAGTCCTCCTCTAAATGTCCCTTTTCTTTTAAATTCTAATCGCGACTTTCCCCATAGAAGTTAACGGTGGTCCGCGGTTGTGTTCATACACTGCACGCGTCCCCCGTGGGTCCCCTGTGTCACTGCCTTGGGTGGTTCCTTGTGGTCCAAGCACTTCTACAGGCTCTAGGCCTTGTGTCTAGCTCAGTCGTGGTTCTTATACCACTTTATTGGTATATGGTTTGGTACGCCCCTGGGGCTCAAACGTGTATTTGTGCTATTACTGTGGATAACTAACTCGTAACGTATGTACTTCGAACTCTAGCCTCATAAAGAGACTAGAGGGGTGTGTTTAGTAATAAATACATATATTTTGAATATATACCTGGTGTGGTCCTCTTTCATTTGGTCACTCAAGAGATTATAGACTGGTAAAACAAGCTGCTTTACATTCCTTCAAGACTTAGCCTGAAGGCTGCTCTCCATAGCTACCACTAGGATAGCTTTCAATAAAGGTTGTCTTTAACCTATCTCCAATAAGGGGTTGTTTGGACTGGTGCAAGGTGCCCACTATAATTAGTGGACAGCATATGCCAGGCCAACGTCTCACATTGGTGTGCAGCGTGTGGGATTCCAGCTTGCTATTGTTTTACCAGATAATCTCAATTGAATTGATCAACTGAAAACCACTAAGGGTACCTAAGGTACATATAATCAAGCTTAGTAATACAGTAAGTTCTACTGAACTTAGAGTTGTGTGTTAAGGGACAGCACGCCCTTTCTACAACTCAAGAGAGTTTAGTAGGCCACACTAGAGTAGGTAGTGCATACACCACACCTCACTAGTGATGTCTTCAAAGCCAGGACCCAGTGAGTCCTTGCCAGAAGCCAGTGGGCTTCTTCCCTCCAAGTATGATAAACTCCCATTCTTGGAATTGAGAGCCTTATGCACTACTAGGAAGTTGAAGACAGGCAAAAGTGCCAGCACCCAACACCTCAGGGAGGTGTTACTAGCTGATGATCTCAGCAGGCCCCTAGGGTCTGAAGGGGTAGGCAAAGAGGGTGGGGCAGAAGATGAGGAAGGGGCCAGGGGTGAAGAAACCCAGGCCCCCCCTCTGAAACTGGCCAGGAAGGTGAAAATGACCTTGTCCTGGAAAACCCAATTCCTCCTGTGGAGGAGGAGGAGGGAGAGGATCAGACTGACCTCCCCTTTGTCCCCCCAGGAAGAGTTCTGAGTGTGCCCAGAAGGTCTAGGTCTTCTTCTCAGGAGTCTAACCACTCTGACACCTCAATAGGGACCTCTGTCTCCTCTCATAGGAGGGAATCCTCTCATGAGAGGAGAAAGAGACTGATTCAATATGAGCAAGCTCAACTTGAACTCAGGAAACAGCAATTGGCTATAGACAGGGAGTCCCTAGATCTCTATAGAGAGAGACAAAAGTTGGGACTAGAGTCCCATGGTGGCAGCAGTTTCCCCAAAGATAGGGAAAGGTCTTATGACCATAGAAACCTGAGCAAGATTGTCCCTCCCTACCAGAGTGGGGATGATATCCACAAATGGATAACTGCTCTAGAGAGGGCCTGTAAAGTACAGAGGGTCCCTCAGGAGCAGTGGGCAGCAATCTTGTGGCTCTCCTTTGCAGACAAAGGTAGAGACAAGCTCCTCACTGTTAGAGAGGAGGATGCTGATAATTACAAAGTCTTGAAGAGTGCTCTAATTGATGGGTTTGGCCTAACCACTGAACCATACAGGTTAAAGTTCAGGGATACCCAAAAAGCACAGACTCAAGACTGGGTGGACTTTGTTGATTGTTCTGCCAAGGCTCTGGAAGGTTGGTTGTTGGGCAGTAAGGTATGTGACTTCACAGGATTGTACAATCTGATAATGAGGGAGCAGATTCTTAATAACTGTCAAAATCAGCTGTTGCATCACCACCTGGTAGACTCTGATCTGACCTCTCCCCAAGAATTGGGAAAGAAGGCAGACAAATGGGTCAGAACCAGGGTGAAGCAGAAGGTACAGAACCAAGGTGGTGACCTTAAGAAGCAAGATTTGAAAACCTCTGATAAGGGTGGGGAGAAGGGTAAAGATCAAAAGTCTTCACAAGGCCCCCAAAAATCTTCTTCAGGTGGGGATTCACAGTCTACCAAAGGGAAAGGCCAAAGAAAACCATGGTGCAAGGTCTGTAAGCAAAAGACCCACTGGACCAGTGATTGCACCAAGTCCAAAGACTCGACTCCAGCCCCCACCAATGCCCCTAAGGCACCTGCTCCCCCTAGTGCAGCTACAGATGGTGGTGGGACTACACAAGCCAAGGGTTTAGTAGGGTTGACCCTGGGTAAAGAGATGAGCTCTGACCTAGTCTGAGAACTCACTCAGGCTGTCCTAGTCTGTGATGGAGGCATGGATATGACCTCCTTTGTGAGTCCCAGTAATCTGGGCAAGTACAGACAACAGCCTTTAATCAATGGAAGAGAGGCTTTGGCATTTAGGGACACAGGGGCAAGTGTCACCATGGTGACACAAGACCTTGTGAATCCTGGGCAGATAATACTTGGTGAAATGTACCAAGTGACCAATGCTAGCAACGTCAGAACAGACCATACTCTGGCAGTTGTTAACTTCTCCTGGGGAGGGGTAACTGGCCTTAAGAAGGTTGTGGTAAGTGCAGACCTACCCGTTGAATGCTTGCTTGGCAATGACTTAGAAACTTCAGCTTGGGCAGAAGTGGAGCTCAGGACCCATGCTGAAATGCTGGGGATCCCTGCAGATGTGTTTGCTGTGACCAGGTCACAAGCCAAAATGTCTAGCACTGAACAGGCCTTGGATTCTGGAATAATGGGCCAAGTGCCTTCCAAGAAGAGGAGTAGTAGGGTAAAGGCAGTGCCTTCCCCCTTGGCTCAGAAGGAAGATCAGTCCCTTGAGGGGGATGATCTCAGTCCTGAGGAAGGAACTGTCCCAGAGGAGCTTGAACCTGAACAGGTTGAGTTCTTGGGGACAGGGGGACCTTCCAGGGCAGATCTGAGCCAGGAGCAGCAGAGCTGCCCCTCTCTTGAACCCCTCAGACAGCAAGCTGCTGCTGAGGCTGCTGGGAAAGCTAGTGGTCCCCATACTGTGTATTGGGATGATGGACTCTTGTACTCAGAGTGTAGAGACCCCAAGCCTGGTGCTACCAGGAGGTTGGTTATACCTTTGAAGTTCAGGGGCTTCCTATTGACCCTAGCCCATGATATTCCCTTAGCAGGTCACCTGGGCCAGAACAAGACTTGGGACAGAATTGCCCCTCACTTTCACTGGCCCCACATGTCTGAAGACACCAAGGAGTTTTGTCGCTCCTGTGTAACCTGCCAGGCCAGTGGCAAGGCAGGTGGCACTACAAAGGCCCCCCTGATACCACTATCTGTGGTGGGGGTTCCCTTTGAAAGGGTGGGGATTGACATTGTTGGTCCCATGGATCCCCAAACAGCATCTGGGCACAGGTTTATCCTGGTGGTAGTGGATCATGCCACCAGGTACCCAGAGGCTATTCCCCTTAGGACCACTACAGCACCTGTGGTGGCAAGAGCCCTCCTGGGAATTTTCTCAAGAGTGGGCTTCCCTAAGGAGGTTGTATCAGACAGGGATGCAAACTTTATGTCTGGATACTTAAAAGCAATGTGGAAGGAGTGTGGAGTGACTTACAAGTTCACCACACCCTATCACCCACAATGCAATGGTTTAGTTGAGAGATTCAACAAAACCTTGAAGGGCATGATTAAAGGGCTCCCAGAAAAGCTTAGGCGAAGATGGGACATACTCTTGCCCTGCCTTTTATTTGCGTACAGGGAGGTGCCTCAAAGGGGGTTGGCTACAGCCCTTTTGAACTTTTGTTTGGTCACCCTGTCAGGGGTCCACTGTGCTTGGTGAAGGAAGGATGGGAGTTACCTCTCAAGCCCCCAAAGCAAGACATAGTGGACTACGTACTTGGTCTCCGCTCCCGGATGGCTGAGTATATGAAAAAGGCAACTAAAAACCTTGAGGCTAGCCAGGAACTTCAAAAGGCCTGGCATGACCAAAGAGCTGTACTGACTGTTTATCAGCCAGGACAGAAGGTGTGGGTGTTGGAGCCAGTGGCCCCAGCAGCTCTCCAAGACAAATGGAGTGGACCCCACACCATTGTTGAGCAGAAGGGTGAGGTTACCTACTTAGTAGACCTAGGAACACCCAGGAGTCCCCACAGGGTTCTCCATGTCAACAGGTTAAATCCATATGTGGACAGGGCAGACATGGGCTTGCTCATGGCTACTGATGAGGGACAGGAGGAAGAGAGTGACCCACTCCCTGACCTGCTCTCACAGAACCCTGGTGATGGGTCAGTGGATGGTGTAGCCTTGGCAGGCAGCCTCACTACCCAGCAGCAGACTGATTGCAGACAGGTGCTCAATCAGTTCAGACACATATTCTCACTGACACCCAGTCAGACTACCTGGTGCACTCATGAAGTGGACACTGGGGACAGTCTGCCTATTTAAAATAAGATTTATAGGCAACCTGACCATGTCAGGGACTGTATCAGGACAGAAGTCCAGAAGATGTTGGATTTGGGAGTTATTGAACCCTCAGATAGCCCTTGGGCTAGTCCAGTGGTCCTTGTGCCAAAACCTCACACCAGTGGTGGGAAAAGAGAGATGAGGTTTTGTGTGGACTACAGGGGTCTCAATGCAGTCACTAGGACTGATGCCCATCCAATACCAAGGGCAGATGAGCTAATAGACACTTTGGCCTCAGCCAAGTATCTAAGCACATTTGACCTGACAGCTGGCTACTGGCAGATCAGACTAGCTGATGATGCAAAGCCAAAGACAGCATTCTCAACCCCTAGTGGGCATTATCAATTTGTGGTGATGCCCTTTGGTCTGAAGAATGCACCTGCCACTTTTCAGAGGTTGGTGAATACAGTCCTTACAGGTCTGGAAGCCTATAGTGCAGCATATCTAGATGATATTGCTGTCTTTAGCTCCACCTGGGAGGATCACCTGGTCCACCTCAGAAATGTTTTACAGGCCCTGCAGAAAGCAGGCCTGACTATCAAGGCCACCAAGTGCCAGATAGGGCAGAGTCAGGTTGTGTACCTGGGCCACCTTGTGGGTGGAGGCCAGGTTCAACCACTGCAGAGCAAGATCCAGACCATCATGGACTGGACTGCTCCAACTACCCAGACTCAGGTGAGAGCCTTCTTAGGCCTGACTGGGTACTATAGGAGATTTGTCAAGGGGTATGGATCAATAGTGACACCCCTGAATGACTTAACTTCCAAGAAAATGCCCAAAAAGGTTCAGTGGACAGTTAGCTGTCAAAAGGCATTTGATGACCTGAAGCAGGCCATGTGCACTGCTCCCATTCTACAGAGTCCTGATTACTCCAAGAAGTTCATTGTTCAAACTGATGCATCTGAATTGGGGGTAGGGGCTGTACTGTCACAATTGAATGATGAAGGTCAGGATCAGCCAGTAGCTTTCATTAGCAGAAGGCTGACCCCTAGAGAGAAACGTTGGTCAGCCATTGAGAGGGAGGCCTTTGCTGTGGTCTGGGCTCTGAAGAAGTTGAGGCCATACTTGTTTGGTACTCACTTCCTTGTTCAAACAGACCATAAGCCCCTCTTATGGCTAAAACAAATGAAGGGTGAAAACCCCAAACTGCTTAGGTGGTCCATTTCCCTACAGGGGATGGACTTCACAGTGGAACATAGACCTGGGAGTAACCATGCCAATGCAGATGGACTCTCTAGGTACTTCCACTTAGAACATGAAGACTTAACTGGGCAAGGTTAGTTTAATGTCCCTACGTTTGGGGGGTTGTGTAGGAGAGTAGGATCTGCTTCACATGGGTACCCCCACTTTTTGCTGATGCTTCACTGTTTTTCGACCTTAGTCTGGCTGGGGCCCTGCTAATCAGAACCCCAGCCTAGCTGCTTCCTCTCTAAAATGGTTTCCATGTGCCTTAGGCACATCTCTGATTGGAATCTGGAGCGCCCTTATAAGTCCCTAGTATATGGTATACTATGTACCCAGGGCATAGGTACCTCAGAGGCCTACCAGGGGCTGCAGCATGTATTGTGCCACCCCTGGAAGGCCATCCAAACTGACACCACAGGTCTGCTACTGCAGCCTGGGTAAGGTGGTGCATGCACCCCTTACTGTGATATAGGTTACCTATATCACTATATACATACACACATATAAACCTATAAGTCACTCCTATGGCAGGCCTTATCAATCCTGAAGGCAGAGTGCGCGGTTCCTATGTGAGAGGGTGCCCCTGCCTGAGCAGGGCCCCTCTGCAGCGTTCGGAGACCCTTCTCTGATGCTGTTTGTAGTGCAGCCTGACCATATACTCTTAAGCGCATTATAACCTTGCGTTAAATGCTAACTTTGGGATGGCTGCACGGAAACATGTCGTGTTTGGTGTCAAACATCTTGGAACACTACCCCCCCGCACCAGTTCTGGTGGCGGGGATTAGCATTCCACCCTTCTAGAGGGAAAGACATGTACACACCGGTATGCCCGGTACTGACTTTCCAAGCCCTGGCATCACAAAATGGATGCCGCTGCCACAGACACGAGTCTGGCCTCCTGCTGCTGACCGAAACTCCGGCAGGGGAGGCCTGGACAATAGGTTTCCTGTCCCAGGGAGGTGTGACCACCTTCCCAGACAGGATAGTGTGTATTGGGGCTGGGCGGGAGCACTCTCTGGTGCTTTGAAGTCCTGCACTGGGGGCACACTTGGTGTCCCTGTGCATTCCCCAGTTCAAACCGGCTCAGGGGCTTCCAGCCCCTGCTCTGGCACGAAACTGGACAAAGGGAAAGGGGTGTAACCACCCCTCTGCCCTGGCCCTCCCATAGGTGGGGCCACAGAGTATGTCCAACCCCCTACCTTAGTATAAGTAAGGGAACCCAGTCCTTAGGACTTTAGATTTACCTGGACGAAACTCTGATACAGAATCCTGGACCTTCGATGCTCTACTTTAAGATTAGAGGACTGAAGAATCTCCCTTGGGGTCAAAGAGTGACTCCCCTGCTTGGCAGGCACCAAAGAAGCAATTGTCCGGTCTGCATCGCTGAAGCTCCCGTCGGACGCCGAAGTCTTTGCATCACCAGAGGTGGATTTCCAGACTTCCCCGAGGCTGCCCTGAGTCCCCAGCAAAGCTGAGGCCCGTAGCTGTCGTGGGTAACGTGGAACCATGACCCCTGGACACCGAACGCAGTTGCAAGTGCATCCTCTTCTGGGTCTTCCATGAAGTCGTGCTTTGGGCTCCGAGTAGCCCCAGCCTCCAGCACCAACTGCACCGAAGATCACTGGCCTCCACTCCACGAGTGTCCTGTGAGCCAGCTCCACATGCACTGTCTCGAGGCTCCTTCGCGGTTGCTAGTCCATTGGCTAGTAGGCCCTCCCGAAGGCCAATCTTTTTCTGCTTGGGCTCCCTGGTTGCACCAGGTGTGCCCTGACTTATCCTTGCTGGGTGAGTCCCCCAGACCTTGCTGGTCTGCAACATCGTCCTTCTTCGATTTCCTCGAGACTTGCCGTTGCCAAGGCTTGTTGGGTCCAATCCGGTCGCCGACACCCCTGCAATCGACAAACATTGTGGGACAGCTCGAATCAAGCTCCTGGTTGTCGTCGACGCCTCCTGGACCTCGTGGCTGAAGAGTCAAGACGACCATAAACCTACCTGAAGCACTCGACATCGGTGGTCATCTGCTCATCGCCTTCCTGGTCACTGGCTAGTGACCCAGACTCTGTCCCCTCTGCTTTCAGGTTCTTCAGATCTTTGATCCAACTTTGGATCCACCCGAACACTTTCGACTTGGCCGCCAGCAGCACTTTGCAGCAGATCGCCATTGAAAGCGACGACGAAACCCGACCCCGAAAGACACCTATGCACCCGGCTCCCCTGGGTGAGGTAACTCGAGTACTCCAGTGCTCCTGTGGGTATAGACACTAGAACAGCCTAGTTCTCAAAGAGTTTGCTCCAAGTCCTCCTCTAAGTGTCCCTTTTCTTTTAAATTCTAATCGCGACTTTCCCCATAGAAGTTAACGGTGGTCCGCGGTTGTGTTCATACACTGCACGCGGCCCCCGTGGGTCCCCTGTGTCACTGCCTTGGGTGGTTCCTTGTGGTCCAAGCACTTCTACAGGCTCTAGGCCTTGTGTCTAGCTCAGTCGTGGTTCTTATACCACTTTATTGGTATATGGTTTGGTACGCCCCTGGGGCTCAAACGTGTATTTGTGCTATTACTGTAGATAACTAACTCGTAACGTATGTACTTCGAACTCTTGCCTCATAAAGAGACTAGAGGGGTGTGTTTAGTAATAAATACATATATTTTGAATATATACCTGGTGTGGTCCTCTTTCATTTGGTCACTCAAGAGATTATAGACTGGTAAAACAAGCTGCTTTACATTCCTTCAAGACGTAGCCTGAAGGCTCCTCTCCATAGCTACCACTAGGATAGCTTTCAATAAAGGTTGTCTTTAACCTATCTCCAATAAGGGGTTGTTTGGACTGGTGCAAGGTGCCCACTATAATTAGTGGACAGCATATGCCAGGCCAACATCTCACATGCCCTCATTGGAGTCTTCTCCAGAGTGGGTTTCCCAAAGGAGGTCATTTCTGACAGAGGTACCAACTTCATGTCAGGATATCTAAAAGCAATGTGGAAGGAGTGTGGTGTAACTTACAAGTTCACCACCCCCTATCACCCACAATGCAATGGTTTAGTTGAACGCTTCAACAAAACCTTGAAAGGAATGATTAAAGGACTCCCAGAGAAGTTTAGGCGGAAGTGGGACCTTCTTCTTCCTTGCCTGTTATTTGCATACAGGGAGGTTCCACAGAAGGGGTTGGTTACAGCCCATTTGAGCTTCTGTTTGGGCATCCTGTGAGAGGTCCACTGTGTTTGGTAAAGAGGGCTGGGAGTTACCTCTCAAGCCCCCAAACAAGATGTGATGGTCTATGTACTTGGTCTCCGCTCCCGGATGGCAGAGTACATGAAAAAGGCAACCAAAAACCTGGAGGCCAGCCAAGAATTACAAAAAGCATGGCATGACCAAAGGCTGTACTGACTGTATACCAGCCAGGACAGAAAGTGTGGGTGTTGGAGCCTGTGGCCCCAGCAGCCCTCCAGGACAAGTGGAGTGGCCCCCATACAATAGTTGAACAGAAGGGAGAAGTCACCTACCTGGTGAATCTTGGAACTCCCAGGAGCCCCCTGAGGGTGCTCCATGTCAACAGATTAAAGCCATATGTTGACAGGGCTGACATGGGCTTGCTCATGGCAACTGATGAGGACCAGGAGGAGGAGAGTGACCCTCTCCCTGACCTGCTCTCTCAGAACCCTGATGATGGGTCAGTAGATGGTGTTGCTTTGGCAAGCAGACTCACTGACCATCAGCAAACTGAGTGCAGACAAGTTCTGCAACAGTATAGACATATGTTTAGCCTGACCCCTAGTCAGACTTCCTGGTGCACCCACAAGGTGGACACTGGAGACAGTCTGCCTGTCAAGAATAAAATCTACAGGCAACCTGACCATGTCAGGGACTGTATCAGGACTGAAGTCCAGAAAATGTTGGAGCTAGGTGTAATTGAGCCTTCAGATAGCCCTTGGGCTAGTCCAGTAGTCCTGGTACCCAAGCCTCATACCCAGGGTGGTAAGAAAGAAATGAGGTTTTGTGTAGACTACAGAGGCCTCAATGCAGTCACTAGGACTGATGCCTATGCCATACCAAGGGCAGATGAGCTGATTGATACTTTGACCTCAGCCAAGTATCTAAGCACGTTTGACCTAACAGCTGGCTACTGGCAGATCAGATTAGCTGATGATGCAAAAGCCAAGACAGCATTTTCGACCCCTGGTGGGCACTACCACTTTGTGGTGATGCCCTTTGGATTGAAGAATGCACCTGCCACTTTCCAGAGGTTGGTGAATAAAGTTCTGACAGGGATGGAAACTTATTGCTCAGCTTATCTAGATGATATTGCTGTCTTTAGTTCCTCCTGGCAGGATCACCTGGTCCACCTCAGGAATGTTTTGGAGGCCCTGCAGAAAGCAGGCCTCACTATCAAGGCCACTAAGTGCCAGATAGGGCAGAGTCAGGTTGTGTACCTGGGCCACCTTGTAGGTGGAGGCCAGGTTCAGCCTTTACAGAGCAAAATCCAAACCATAATGGAATGGGTTGCTCCAACCACCCAGACACAGGTGAGAGCCTTCTTAGGCCTGTCTGGGTACTATAGGAGGTTTGTCAAGGGATATGGATCTATAGTGACCCCCTTGAATGATCTGACCTCAAAGAAAATGCCAAAAAAGGTTCAGTGGACAGCTAGCTGTCAAAAGGCATTTGAAGACCTAAAGCAGGCCATGTGCACTGCCCCCATCTTACAGAGTCCAGACTACACCAAAAAGTTCATTGTCCAAACAGATGCTTCTGAGCTGGGTGTGGGAGCTGTACTGTCTCAACTGAATGATGAAGGTCAAGACCAGCCAGTAGCTTTTATTAGCAGAAGGCTGACCCTTAGAGAGAAACGTTGGTCAGCTATAGAGAGGGAGGCCTTTGCTGTGGTGTGGGCCCTGAAGAAGCTGAGGCCATACTTGTTTGGCACTCACTTCATAGTTCAGGCCGACCACAAGCCCCTCCTATGGCTTAAACAAATGAAAGGAGAAAACCCAAAACGTTTGAAGTGGTCCATTTCCCTACAGGGGATGGACTATACAGTGGAACATAGACCTGGGACCCAACATGCCAATGCAGATGGACTCTCAAGGTATTTCCACTTTGAACACGAAGACTCAACTGGTCAAGGTTAGTTTAGTGTCCCTGCGTTTGGGGGGTTGTGTAGGAGAGTAGGATCTGCCTCTTATGTTGCCCCCACTTTTTTTCTGATGTTTACACTGGTTTCTGGCTATAGTCAGGCTGGGACCCTGCTAATCAGGGACCCAGCCTCTCTGTTCTCTCTAAACGATTTGGAGTGCACTTTAGGTGCACTAGTGATTGGATACTGTGGCACCTTATGAGTCCCTAGTATATGGTACCTTAGGTACCAAGGGCATAGGTACTTCACAGGCCTACCAGGGGCTGCAGCCTTTATTATGCCACCCCTGGGAAGCAGACTAAATCTGACACCACAGGCCTGCTACTGCAGCCTGAGTGAGGAAGTGCTAGCACCCCTCACTGAGATATAGGTTCCCTATATCTCTCCTACACACACAGATAACCCTATCAGTCACCCCTAAGGCAGGCCCTATCAATCCTGAGGGCAGGGTGCTTGGCTTCTATGTGAGGGGGTGCCTCTGCCTGAGCAGGGCCCCTCTGCAGCTCTCAGAGTCCATTCTCTGGTGCTGTTTGTGGATGCGGTTAAACCATATACTTTTAAGTGCATTATATCCTCGTGGTAAAATGCTAACTTTGGAATGGCTGCATCGAAACATGTCATGTTTGGTGTCAAACACCTTGGAATACTACCCCCCCCCGCCAGTCCTGGTGGCGGGGGTAGCATTCCACCCTTCCAGAGGGATAGACATGTACCTACTGTGGAAACGCGGTAGAATCCTGCAGAGCCCTGGCATCACAAAATGGATGCCACCAGTCACAGACACTGGGCTGCCCTCCTGCTGATGACCAACACTCGCAGTGGAGGAAGCCCAACAATAGATATCCTGTCCCAAGGGGGTGTGACCACCTCCCAGACAGGGTTTAGTGTATTGGCGCTGGGTGGGTGCACTCTTAGAGTGCTTTGAAGTCCTGCACTGGGGGAGCAGAAGGCTCCTCTGTGCATACCCCAGTTCAAACCGGCTCAGGGGCTACCTGCCCCTGCTCTGGCGCGAAACTGGACAAAGGGAAGTGGGTGTAGCCGCCCACTCCCCTGACCCTCCCATAGGTAGGGTCATAGAGCTAGTCCCTCCCCTTCTTTGAGTATAAGAGGGGGAACCTGTGCATTGCACCCTAGATTTCCCTGGACGACGCTCTACAAGAAGAATCCCGGACCTTCGACGTTCCACTACCTTTGGAAGACTGAAGAATCTCCCTTGGAGTCAAGGAGTGACTCCCCTGCTTGGCAGGCACCAAAAACTACAAACGACGGTCGCAAACTATGCCACTCCCGCCGGAGTCCGAAGTCCCTGCAGCCCAAGAAGTGGATTTCCTGACTTCTCAAAGGCCATCGTGAGTCCCCAGCGAAGCTGAGGCCAGTGGACCCCAAGAGTAATGAGGAACCACGACCCCTGGGTACCGTGCACTATTGTCGAGTGTAACACCTTCACAACGTTCCACAAACTTGTGCTTTGGACCACTTGTGGTTCCCACCTCCAGCAGGAATCTCTCCTAAGATTAAAGGCCTACCACGTCACGAGTGACCGTGGGCCCCTGTGAGTGAATCCTCCCGAGGTGTCTTTGCGATCCCTTGCCAGCCGGCTCGTGGGTCCCCAGAAGACTTTCTAAAGAAACCAAAGGGCTCCTCCAGTTGCTCTAGGCCTGCCCTGACTTACCCTTGCTGGGTGAGTCCCCCAGACCTTGCTGATCTGCGCCATTGCCTCTTCACACTTTCCCTGAGACTTGCTGTTACCAAGGCTTGTTGGCTCTGATTGAGTCGCCAACAATGCAGTAAGCTGCAGACATCGTGGGACACGCCGAATCCAGCTCCTGTTTGTCGTCGACACCTCCTGGACCTCGTGGCTGAAGAGTCAAGGCAACTGCGAACGACCTGAATCTTGCGACAACGGTGGGCATCCATCTTCCTTGCCCCGAGTCACTGCCAAGTGACTTTGAACACTGTCTCCTCTGCTTTCAGGTCTTCCATCTTCCGAATCCAGGCTTGGATTCCTCCGGACACTTCTCCTGTCGCCGCAAGCAGCAAGTCTTCTCTGGCACCCATTGAAAACGACGCCGCGACCCGACACCAAAGAACACCTATGCACCCGGCTCCCCTGGGTGAGGTAACTTCAGCACTACGGTGCTCCTGTGGGTGTGGGCCCTAGAACTACTTACCCTGTAAGTGACTTGCTTGTAGCTTCCCTAGAAGTGTCCTAAAACTCTAACTTTCTAAGTGCGACAATTGCGCTGACTCGTACAGGGTTCGCGTCTGTGTTAGACACACCGCGTCCATCTCTTTGTAACACTATCTAAAACTGTATCCTTCGACTCGTACTGAGTTTGATCGGTGTTCGCCTCGAACACACAAAGGGCCTGTAACTCTGAGATCTCCATTGCACTGACTCGCACAAGGTTCGCGTCTGTGTTAGACACAGCGCGTCCATCTCCCTTGCATCTCTATCTGTGACCGCGTCCTTCGACTCGTACAAGGACCGATCGGTGTGTTCGCCTCTAACACGCAAGGGACCTTTAACATTGAAATCTCAATCGCGTCTGAGCGCATAGACTCGCACAGGACTCGCACCGGTGCCAGGTCACCACGTCCGTCCCCTGTGGGTCTCCTACAACTACCTGGGGTGGTTCTTGGGCGTCCCTCGATACTAGATGCCCTAGACCTAGGTCTAGCAAACTAAGATTGTGATATTTGATTGTGCTAAACTTATTGTGATAACATTTGACTTGTACATATGTTCCTGACTTCTAATCTCATAAAGAGATTAGTAGAGAGTGTTTATTAATAAATACATATATATTTGTTATATATACCTGTGTGGTGTCTTTTCATGTGGTGATTCAAGAGATTGTGTGGTAAAACAAGCTGCTTTACATTCCTTCAAGACTTAGCCTGAAGGCTGCTCTCCACAGCTACCACTAGGATAGCTTTCTATAAAGGTTGTCTTAAACCTATCTACCATAAGAGTCGAATTGTTCTGGTGCAAGGTGTCCACTTTAATTAGTGAACAGCATATACCAGACCAACTTCTCACATCTTGCCTCTTTCTGCACCCCTGTTGCTTCATTCTGCACTTTCCATGCTTCTTTCTGCACCTGTCTTGCTTCTTTCTGCACCCCTGTTGTCGCTTTATGTACCTCTTTTGCCTCTTTCTGCACTTTTCTTGCCTTTTTCTGCACCTCTCTTCCCTCTTTCTGCATGTCTGTTGCCTCTTTCTGCACCTCATTTGCCTCTTTCTGCACACCTGTTGTCTCTTTCTGCACTCGTCTTCCCTCTTTCTTTACCTTTCCTACCTGTTTTTGTATCTCACTTGCTTCTTTCTGCACTGTTCTTGCTTCTTTCTACACCTCTGTTGCTTCTTTCAGCAATTCTCTTGCCTCTTTGTGCACTTCTCTTGCCTGTTTCTGCACTTCTCTTGCCTCTTTCTGCACCCCTGTTGCTACATTCTGCACTTTCCATGCTTCTTTCTTCACCGGTCTTGCTTCTTTCTGCACCCCTGTTGTCTCTTTATGTACCTCTTTTGCCTCTTTCTGCACTTTTCTTGCCTTTTTCTGCACCTCTCTTCCCTCTTTCTGCACCTGTGTTGCCTCTTTCTGCACCTAATTAGCTTCTTTCTGCACCCGTTTTGTCTCTTTCTGCACTCGTCTTCCCTCTTTCTGTACCTTTCCTGCCTGTTTTTGCATCTCACTTGCCTCTTTCTGCACTTTTCTTGCTCCTTTCTACACCTCTGTTGCTCCTTTCAGCAATTCTCTTGCCTCTTTGTGCACTTCTCTTGCCTGTTTCTGCACCTCTCTTGCCTCTTTTTGCACCTCTGTTGGGTATTTCTGCACCTCACTTGCTCCTTTCTACACTTCTCCTGCCTCTGTCTGCACCCCTGTTGCTTCATTCTGCACTTTCCATGCTTCTTTCTGCACCTGTCTTGCTTCTTTCTGCACCCCTGTTGTCTCTTTATGTAACTCTTTTGCCTCTTTCTGCACTTTTCTTGCCTTTTTCTGCACCTCTCTTCCCTCTTTCTGCACGTCTGTTGCCTCTTTCTGCACCTCATTTGCTTCTTTCTGCACCACTGTTGTCTCTTTCTGCACTCGTCTTCCATCTTTCTGTACCTTTCCTGCCTGTTTTTCCATCTCACTTGCCTCTTTCTGCACTTTTCTTGCTTCTTTCTACACCTCTGTTGCTTCTTTCAGCAATTCTCTTGCCTCTTTGTGCACATCTCTTGCCTGTTTCTGCACTTCTCTTGCCTCTTTCTGCACCCCTGTTGCTTCATTCTGCACTTTCCATGCTTCTTTCTGCACCCGTCTTGCTTATTTCTGCACCCCTGTTGTCTCTTTATGTACCTCTTTTGCCTCTTTCTGCACTTTTCTTGCCTATTTCTGCACCTCTCTTCCCTCTTTCTGCACCCCTGTTGTCTCTTTCTGCACTCGTCTTCCCTCTTTCTGTTCCTTTCCTGCCTGTTTTTACATCTCACTTGCCTCTTTCTGCACTTTTCTTGCTTCTTTCTACATCTCTGTTGTTTCTTTCAGCAATTCTCTTGCCTCTTTGTGCACTTCTGTTGGCTCTTTCTGCACCCCTGTTGCTTCATTCTGCACTTTCCATGCTTCTTTCTGCACCTGTTTTGCTTCTTTCTGCACCCGTGTTCTCTCTTTATGTACCTCTTTTGCCTCTTTCTGCACTTTTCTTGCATTTTTCTGCAGTTCTCTTCCCTCTTTCTCCACGTCTGTTGCCTCTTTCTGCACCTCATTTGCTTCTTTCTGCACCCTTGTTGTCTCTTTATACACTCGTCTTCCCTCTTTCTGTACCTTTCCTGCCTGTTTTTGCATCTCACTTGCCTCTTTCTGCACTTTTCTTGCTTCTTTCTACACCTCTGTTGCTTCTTTCAGCAATTCTCTTGCCTCTATGTGCACTTCTCTTGCCTGTTTCTGCACTTCTCTTGCCTCTTTCTGCACCCCTGTTGCTTCATTCTGCACTTTCCATGCTTCTTTCTGCACCTGTCTTGCTTCTTTCTGCACCCCTGTTGTCTCTTCATGTACCTCTTTTGCCTCTTTCTGCACTTTTCTTGCGTTTTTCTGCACCTCTCTTCCCTCTTTCTGCACGTCTGTTGCATCTTTCTGCACCTCATTTGCTTCTTTCTGCACCCCTGTTGTCTCTTTCTGCACTCGTCTTCCCTCTTTCTGTACCTTTCCTGCCTGTTTTTGCATCTCACTTGCCTCTTTTTGCACTTTTTTTGCTTCTTTCTACACCCCTGTTGCTTCTTTCAGCAATGCTCTTGCCTCTTTGTGCACTTCTCTTACCTGTTTCTGCACCTCTCTTGCCTCTTTTTGCACCTCTGTTGGCTCTTTCTGCACCTCACTTACTCCTTTCTACACTTCTCTTGCCTCTTTCTGCACCCCTGTTGCTTCATTCTGCACTTTCCATGCTTCTTTCTGCACCTGTCTGGCTTCTTTCTGCACCCCTGTTGTCTTTTTATGTACCTCTTTCTGCACTTTTCTTGCCTTTTTCTGCACCTCTCTTCCCTCTTTCTGCACTTCTGTTGCCTCTCTCTGCACCTCATTTGCTTCTTCCTGCACCCCTGTTGTCTCTTTCTGCACTCGTCTTACCTCTTTCTGTACCTTTCCTGCCGGTTTTTGTATCTCACTTGCTTATTTCTGCACTTTTCTTGCTTCTTTCTGCACCTCTGTTGCTTCTTTCAGCAATTCTCTTGCCTCTTTGTGCACTTCTCTTGCCTGTTTGTGCACCTCTCTTGCCTCTTTTTGCACCTCTTTTGGCTCTTTCTGCACCTTACTTGCTCCTTTCTACACTTCTCTTGCCTCTTTCTGCACCCCTGTTGCTTCATTCTGCACTTTCCATGCTTCTTTCTGCACCTGTCTTGCTTCTTTCTGCACCCCTGTTGTCTCTTTATGTACCTCTTTTGCCTCTTTCTGCACTTTTCTTGCCTATTTCTGCACCTCTCTTCCCTCTTTCTGCACATCTGTTGCCTCTTTCTGCACCTCATTTGCTTCTTTCTGCACCCTTGTTGTCTCTTTCTGCACTTGTCTTCCCTCTTTCTGTACCTTTCCTGCCTGTTTTTGCATCTCACTTGCCTCTTTCTGCACTTTTCTTGCTTCTTACTACACCTCTGTTGCTTCTTGCAGCAAATCTCTTGCCTCTTTGTGCACTTCTCTTGACTGTTTCTGCACCTCTCTTGCCTCTTTTTCCACCTCTGTTGGCTCTTTCTGCACCTCACTTGCTCCTTTCTACACTTCTCTTGCCTCTTTCTGCACCCCTTTTGCTTCATTCTACACTTTCCATGCTTCTCTCTGCACCTGTCTTGCTTCTTTCTGCACCCCTGTTGTCTCTTTATGTACCTCTTTTGCCTCTTTCTGCACTTTTCTTTCCTTTTTATGCACCTCTCTTCCCTCTTTCTGCATGTATGTTGCCTCTTCCTGCACCTCATTTGCTTCTTTCTGCACCCCTGTTGTTTCTTTCTGCACTCGTCTTCCCTCTTTCTGTACCTTTCCTGCCTGTTTTTGCATCTCATTTGCCTCTTTCTGCACTTTTCTTGCTTCTTTCTACACCTCGGGTGCTTCTTTCAGCAATTCTCTTGCCTCTTTGTGCACTTCTCTTGCTTGTTTCTGCACTTCTCATGCCTCTTTCTGCACCCCTGTTGCTTCATTCTGCACTTTCCATGCTTCTTTCTGCACCTGTCTTGCTTCTTTCTGCACCCCTGTTGTCTCTTTATGTACCTTTTTTGCCTCTTTCTGCACTTTTCTTGCCTTTTTCTGCACCTCCCTTCGCTCTTTCTGCACGTCTGTTGCCTCTTTCTGCACCTCATTTGCTTCTTTCTGTACCCCTGTTGTCTCTTTCTACACTTGCCTTCCCTCTTTCTGTACCTTTCCTGCCTGTTTTTGCATCTCACTTGCCTCTTTCTGCACTTTTCTTGCTTCTTTCTACACCTCTCTTGCTTCTTTCAGCAATTCACTAGCCTCTTTGTGCACTTCTCTTGCCTGTTTCTGCACCTCTCTTGCCTCTTTTTGCACCTCTGTTTTTTCTCTTTCTGCACCTCACTTGCTCCTTTCTATACTTCTCTTGCCTCTTTCTGCACCCCTGTTGCTTCATTCTGCACTTTCCATGCTGCTTCTTTCTGCACCTGTCTTGCTTCTTTCTGCACCCCTGTTGTCTCTTTATGTACCTCTTTTGCCTCTTTCTGCACTTTTTTTGCCTTTTTCTGCACTTCTCTTGCCTGTTTCTGCACTTCTCTTGCCTCTTTCTGCACCCCTGTTGCTTCATTCGGCACTTTCCGTGCTTCTTTCTGCACCTGTCTTGCTTCTTGATTCACCCCTCCTGCCTCTTTCTGTACTTCTCTTGCCTCTTTGTGCACCCATCTTACCTTTTTCTGCACCCCTCTTGCCTCTCTCTCCATCCCTCTTCCCTCTTTCTGCACCTCTGTTGGTTCTTTCTGCACTTCTCTTGCTTCTATCTGCACCTTACTTGCCTCTTTCTGCACTTTTCTTGCTTTTTTCTACACCTCGGTTGCTTCTTTCAGCAATTCTCTTGCCTCTTTGTGCACTTCTCTTGCCTGTTTCTGCACTGCTCTTGCGTCTTTCTGCACCCCTGTTGCTTCATTCTGCACTTTCCATGCTTCTTTCTGCACCTGTCTTGCTTCTATCTGCACCCCTGTTGTCTCTTTATGTACGTCTTTTGCCTCTTTCTGCACTTTTCTTGCCTTTTTCTGCACCTCTCTTCCCTCTTTCTGTACGTCTGTTGTCTCTTTCTGCACTCGTCTTCCCTCTTTCTGTACCTTTCCTGCCTGTTTTTGCATCTCACTTGCCTCTTTTTGCACTTTCTTGCTTCTTTCTACACCCCTGTTGCTTCTTTCAGCAATTCTCTTTCTACACTTCTCTTGCCTCTTTCTGCACCCCTGTTGCTTCATTCTGCACTTTCCATGCTTCTTTCTGCACCTGTCTTGCTTCTTTCTGCACCCCTGTTGTCGCTTTATGTACCTCTTTTGCCTCTTTCTGCACTTTTCTTGCCTTTTTCTGCACCTCTCTTCCCTCTTTCTGCATGTCTGTTGCCTCTTTCTGCACCTCATTTGCCTCTTTCTGCACACCTGTTGTCTCTTTCTGCACTCGTCTTCCCTCTTTCTTTACCTTTCCTGCCTGTTTTTGTATCTCACTTGCTTCTTTCTGCACTGTTCTTGCTTCTTTCTACACCTCTGTTGCTTCTTTCAGCAATTCTCTTGCCTCTTTGTGCACTTCTCTTGCCTGTTTCTGCACTTCTCTTGCCTCTTTCTGCACCCCTGTTGCTACATTCTGCACTTTCCATGCTTCTTTCTTCACCGGTCTTGCTTCTTTCTGCACCCCTGTTGTCTCTTTATGTACCTATTTTGCCTCTTTCTGCACTTTTCTTGCCTTTTTCTGCACCTCTCTTCCCTCTTTCTGCACCTGTGTTGCCTCTTTCTGCACCTAATTAGCTTCTTTCTGCACCCGTTTTGTCTCTTTCTGCACTCGTCTTCCCTCTTTCTGTACCTTTCCTGCCTGTTTTTGCATCTCACTTGCCTCTTTCTGTACTTTTCTTGCTTATTTCTACACCTCTGTTGCTCCTTTCAGCAATTCTCTTTCCTCTTTCTGCCCTTTTCTTGCCTTTTTCTGCACCTCTCTTCCCTCTTTCTGCACGTCTGTTGCCTCTTTCTGCACCTCATTTGCTTCTTTCTGCACCCCTGTTGTCTCTTTCTGCACTCGTCTTCCCTCTTTCTGTACCTTTCCTGCCTGTTTTTCCATCTCACTTGCCTCTTTCTGCACTTTTCTTGCTTCTTTCTACACCTCTGTTGCTTCTTTCAGCAATTCTCTTGCCTCTTTGTGCACATCTCTTGCCTGTTTCTGCACTTCTCTGGCCTCTTTCTGCACCCCTGTTGCTTCATTCTGCACTTTCCATGCTTCTTTCTGCACCCGTCTTGCTTATTTCTGCACCCCTGTTGTCTCTTTATGTACCTCTTTTGCCTCTTTCTGCACTTTTCTTGCCTATTTCTGCACCTCTCTTCCCTCTTTCTGCACATCTGTTGCCTCTTTCTGCACCTCATTTCCTTCTTTCTGCACCCCTGTTGTCTCTTTCTGCACTCGTCTTCCCTCTTTCTGTTCCTTTCCTGCCTGTTTTTACATCTCACTTGCCTCTTTCTGCACTTTTCTTGCTTCTTTCTACACCTCTGTTGTTTCTTTCAGCAATTCTCTTGCCTCTTTGTGCACTTCTGTTGGCTCTTTCTGCACCTCACTTGCTCCTTTCCACACTTCTCTTGCCTCTTTCTGCACCCCTGTTGCCTCATTCGGCACTTTCCATGCTTCTTTCTGCACCTGTCTTGCTTCTTTTTGCACTCCTGTTGTCTCTTTATGTACCTCTTTTGCCTCTTTATGCACTTTTCTTGCCTTTTTCTGCACCTCTCTTCCCTCTTTCTGCTCGTCTGTTGCCACTTTCTGCACCTCATTTTCTTCTTTCTGCACCCCTGTTGGCTCTTTATGCACTCGTCTTCCCTCTTACTGTACCATTCCTGCCTGTTTTTGCATCTCACTTGCCTCTCTCTGCACTTTTCTAGCTTCTACACCTCTGTTGCTTCTTTCAGCAATTCTCTTGCCTCTTTGTGCACTTCTCTTGCCTTTTTCTGCACTTCTCTTGCTTCTTTCTGCACCCCTGTTGCTTCATTCTGCACTTTCCATGCTTCTTTCTGCACCTGTCTTGCTTCTTTCTGCACCCCTGTTGTGAGAAGTTGGCCTGGTATATGCTGTTCACTAATTAAAGTGGACACCTTGCACCAGTACAATTCGACTCTTATGGTAGGTAGGTTTAAGACAACCTTTATAGAAAGCTATCCTAGTGGTAGCTGTGGAGAGCAGCCTTCAGGCTAAGTCTTGGAGGAATGTAAAGCAGCTTGTTTTACCACACAATCTCTTGAATCACCAAATGAAAAGACACCACACAGGTATATATATCAAATATATATGTATTTATTATTAAACAACTCTCTACTAATCTCTTTATGAGATTAGAAGCCAGGCACATATGTACAAGTCAATGTTTTATCAAAATAAGTTAGCACAAGTAAATATCACAATCTTATCTTGGCTAGACCGTGGTCTAGAGCATTTAGAATCGAGGGACCCCAAAGAACCACCCCAGGTAGTTGTAGGAGACCCACAGGGGACGGACGCGGTGTTCAGACACTGGTGCGAGTCCTGTACGAGTCTATGCGAGAGAACGCGATTGAGTTATCAATGTTACAGGTCCCTGGCGTGTTCGAGGCGAACACACCGATCGGTCAGTACGAGTCGAAGGACGCGGATACTGATAGAGTTACAAAGGAGTTGGATGCGATGTGTCTAACACAGACGCGAGCCCTGTACGAGCCAGTGCGATAATCGCACTGGGAAAATAGGAGTTTTAGGGCACTTCTAGGGTAGCTACAAGCAAGCCACTTACAGGGTAAGTAGTTCTAGGGCCCACACCCACAGGAGCACCGTAGTGCTGAAGTTACCTCACCCAGGGGAGCCGGGTGCATAGGTGTCCTTTGGTGTTGGGTCGCGGCGTCGTTTTCAATGGTAACCAATGAAGACTTGCTGCTTGCGATGACAGAAGAAGTGTCCGTTGGAATCCAAGCCTGGATTCGGAAGGAGGAAGACCTGAAAGCAGAGGGGACAGTGTTCACAGTCACATGGCAGTGACTCTGGGCAAGGAAGATGAATGCCCACCGTCGTCGACAGCTTTGGGTCATTCACGGGTGTCTTGACTCTTCGACCACGTGGTTCAGGCAGTGTCGATGATGACCAGGAGCTGGATTCAGTGTGTCCCATGACGTCTGCAGCTTACTGAGGTGTCGGCGACTCGATTGGAGCCAACAAGCCTTGGTAGCAGCAAGTCTCGTGGTGATGAGGAAAAGTCAATGGTGCAGACCAGCAAGGTCTGGAGGACTTACCCAGCAAGGGTAGGTCAGGGCAGGCCTGGAGCAACCAGGGGAGCCCTTTGGTTTTGTTGGAAAGTCTTCTGGGGACCCACAAGTTGGCTGGCAAGGGATCGCAAAGACACCTTGGGAGGATCCACTCAACAGGGGCCCACGGTCACTCGGGACGGTCTAGGCCTCTGAATTCAGGAGGAATCTCTGCTAGAGGCTGGGATCATATGTGGTCCAAAGCACAAGTTCGTAGACCGTTGTGAAGGGGTTGCACTTGACAATAGTGCACGGTACCCAGGGGCTGCGGTTCCTCGTCGCTCGTGGGGTCCACTTGCCTCAGCTTCACTGGGGACTCACGATGGCCTTGGAGAAGTCAGGAAATCCTCTTCCTGGGCTGCAGGGACTTCGGGCTCCGGCAGGAGCGGCATAGTTTGCGACCGTCATTGTAGTTTTTGGTGCCTGCCAAGCAGGGGAGTCACTCCTTGACTCCAAGGGAGATTCTTCAGTCTTCCAGAGGTAATGGAACGTCGAAGGTCCAGGATTCTTCTTAAGAGCGTCGTCCAGGGAGATCTGGGTTGCAATGCACAGGTTCCCCCTCTTATACTAAAAAGAAGGGAGGGACTAGCTCTATGACCCCACCTATGGGAGGGTCAGGGGAGTGGGTGGCTACACCCACTTCCCTTTGTCCAGTTTCGCGCCAGAGCAGGGGCAGGTAGCCCCTGAGACGGTTTGAACTGGGGTATGCCCAGGGGAGCCTTCTGCTCCCCCAGTGCAGGACTTCAAAGCACTCTAAGAGTGCACCCACCCAGCCCCAATACACTAAACCCTGTCTGGGAGGTGGTCACACCCCCTTGCGACAGGATATCTATTGTTGGGCTTCCTCCACTGTGAGTTTCGGTCATCAGCAGGAGGGCAGCCCAGTGTCTGTGACTGGTGGCATCCATCTTGTGATGCCAGGGCTCTGGAAAGAAGTTACCGGTTAGGCCGGTGTGTACATGTCTCTCCCTCTAGAAGGGTGGAATGCTACCCCCGCCGCCAGAACTGGCGGGGGGTAGTATTCCAAGATGTTTGACACCAAACACGACATGTTTCCGTGCAGCCATCCCAAAGTTAGCATTTAACGCGAGGTTATAATGCGCTTAAGAGTATATGGTCAGGCTGCACTACAAACAGCATCAGAGAAGGATCTCTGAACGCTGCAGAGGGGCTCTGCTCATGCAGGGACACCCTCCCACATAAGAACCAAGCACTCTGCCTTCAGGATTGATAAGGCCTGCCATAGGAGTGACTTATAGGTTTGTATGTGTGTATGTATGTAGTGGTATAGGTAGCCCATACCACAGTAAGGGAGTGCATGCACCACCTTACCCAGGCTGCAGTAGCAGACCTGTGGTGTCAGATTTAGTCTGCTTCCCAGGGGTGGCATAATACATGCTTCAGCCCCTGGTAGGCCTGTGAAGTACCTATGCCCTTGGTACCTAAGGTACCATATACTAGGGACTCATAAGGTACCACAGTATCCAATCACTAGTGCACCTAAAGTGCACTCCAAGTCGTTTAGAGAGAACAGAGAGAGGCTGGGGCCCTGATTAGCAGGGACCCAGCCCGACTATAGCCAGAAACCAGTGTAAACATCAGAAAAAAAGTGGGGGCAACATAAGAGGCAGATCCTACTCTCCTACACCTGTTGTCTCTTCATGTACCTCTTTTGCCTCTTTCTGCACTTTTCTTGCGTTTTTCTGCACCTTTCTTCCCTCTTTCTGCACGTCTGTTGCATCTTTCTGCACCTCATTTGCTTCTTTCTGCACCCCTGTTGTCTCTTTCTGCACTCGTCTTCCCTCTTTCTGTACCTTTCCTGCCTGTTTTTGCATCTCACTTGCCTCTTTTTGCACTTTTTTTGCTTCTTTCTACACACCTGTTGCTTCTTTCAGCAATGCTCTTGCCTCTTTGTGCACTTCTCTTACCTGTTTCTGCACCTCTCTTGTCTATTTTTGCACCTCTGTTGGCTCTTTCTGCACCTCACTTGCTCCTTTCTACACTTCTCTTGCCTCTTTCTGAACCCCTGTTGCTTCATTCTGCACTTTCCATGCTTCTTTCTGCACCTGTCTGGCTTCTTTCTGCACCCCTGTTGTCTCTTTATGTACCTCTTTCTGCACTTATCTTGCGTTTTTCTGCACCTCTCTTCCCTCTTTCTGCACGTCTGTTGCCTCTTTCTGACCTCATTTTCTTCTTTCTGCACCCCTGTTGGCTCTTTATGCACTCGTCTTCCCTCTTACTGTACCTTTCCTGCCTGTTTTTGCATCTCACTTGCCTCTCTCTGCACTTTTCTAGCTTATTTCTACAGCTCTGTTGCTTCTTTCAGCAATTCTCTTGCCTCTTTGTGCACTTCTCTTGCCTTTTTCTGCACTTCTCTTACCTCTTTCTGCACCCCTGTTGCTTCATTCTGCACTTTCCATGCTTCTTTCTGCACCTGTCTTGCTTCTTTCTGCACCCATGTTGTCTAGTTATGTACCTCTTTTGCCTCTTTCTGCACTTTTCTTGGCTTTTTCTGCACCTCTCTTCCCTCTTTCTGCATGTCTGTTGCCTCTTTCTGCACCTCATTTGCTTCTTTCTGCACCCCTGTTGTTTCTTTCTGCACTCGTCTTCCCTCTTTCTTTACCTTTCCTGCCTGTATTTGTATCTCACTTGCTTCTTTCGGCACTTTTCTTGCTTCTTTCTACACCTCTGTTGCTTCTTTCAGCAATTCTCTTGCCTCTTTGTGCATTTCTCTTGCCTGTTTCTGCACTTCTCTTGCCTCTTTCTGCACCCCTGTTGCTTCATTCTGCACTTTCCATGCTTCTTTCTGCACCTGTCTTGCTTCTTTCTGCACCCTTGTTGTCTCTTTATGTACCTCTTTTGCCTCTTTCTACATTTTTCTTGCCTTTTTCTGCACATCTCTTCCCTCTTTCTGCACGTCTGTTGCCTCTTTCTGCACCTCATTTACTTTTTCTGCACCTGTTTTGTCTCTTTCTGCACTCGTCTTCCCTCTTTCAGTACCTTTCCTGCCTGTTTTTGCATCTGACTTGCCTCTTTCTTCACTTTTCTTGCTTCTTTCTACACCTCTGTTGCTTCTTTCAGCAATTCTCTTGCCTCTTTGTGCTTTTCTCTTGCCTGTTTCTGCACCTCTCTTGCCTCTTTTTGCACCTCTGTTGGCTCTGTCTGCACCTCACTTGCTCCTTTCTACACTTCTCTTGCCTCTTTCTGCACCCCTGTTGCTTCATTCCACACTTTCCATGCTTCTTTCTGCACCCGTCTTGCTTCTTTCTGCACCCCTGTTGTCTCTTTATGTACCTCTTGTGCCTCTTTCTGCACTTTTCTTGCCTTTTTCTGCACCTCTCTTCCCTCTTTCTGCATGTCTGTTGCCTCTTTCTGCACCTCATTTGCTTCTTTCTGCACCCCTTTTGTCTCTTTCTGCACTCGTCTTCCCTCTTTCTGTACCTTTCCTGCCTGTTTTTGCATCTCACTTGCCTCTTTCTGCACTTTTCTTGCTTCTTTCTAAACCTCTGTTGCTTCTTTCAGCAATTCTCTTGCCTCTTTGTGCACTTCTCTTGCCTGTTTCTGCACTTCCCTTGCCACTTTATGCACCCCTGTTGCTTCATTCTGCATTTTCCATGCTTCTTTCTGCACCTGTCTTGCTACTTTCTGCACCCCTGTTGTCTCTTTATGTACCTCTTTTGCCTCTTTCTGCACTTTTCTTGCCTTTTTCTGCAGTTCTCTTCCCTCTTTCTGCACGTCTGTTGCCTCTTTCTGCACCTCATTTGCTTCTTTCTGCACCCCTGTTGTCTCTTTCTGCACTCGTCTTCCCTCTTTCTGTACCTTTCCTGCCTGTTTTTGCACCCATCCTACCTTTTTCTGCACCCCTCTTGCCTCTCTCTCCACCCCTCTTCCCTCTAACTGCTTCTTTCTGCACCTGTCTTGCTTCTTTATGCACCCCTCCTGCCTCTTTCTGTACCTCTCTTGCCTCTTTGTGCACCCATCCTACCTTTTTCTGCACCCCTCTTGCCTCTCTCTCCGCCCCTCTTCCCTCTAACTGCACCTCTGTTGGTTCTTTCTGCACTTCTCTTGCTTCTATCTGCACCTTACTTGCCTCTTTCTGCACTTTTCTTGCTTCTTTCTACACCTTGGTTGCTTCTTTCAGCAATTCTCTTGCCTCTTTGTGCACTTCTCTTGCCTGTTTCTGCACTTCTCTTGCCTCTTTCTGCACCCCTGTTGCTTCATTCTGCACTTTCCATGCTTCTTTCTGCACCTGTCTCGCTTCTTTCTGCACCCCTGTTGTCTCTTTATGTACCTCTTTGCCTATTTCTGCACTTTTCTTGCCTTTTTCTGCACCTCTCTTCCCTCTTTCTGCACGTCTGTTGCCTCTTTCTGCACCTCATTTGCTTCTTTCTGCACCTCTGTTGTCTCTTTCTGCACTCGTCTTCCCTCTTTCTGTACCTTTCCTGCCTGTTTTTGCATCTCACTTGCCTCTTACTGCACTTTTCTTGCTTCTGTCTACACCTCTGTTGCTCCTTTAAGCAATTCTCTTGCCTCTTTGTGCACTTCTCTTGCCTGTTTCTGCACTTCTCTTGCCTCTTTCTGCACCCCTGTTGCTTCGTTCTGCACTTTCCATGCTTATTTCTGCACCTGTCTTGCTTCTTTCTGCACCCCTGTTGTCTCTTTATGTACCTCTTTTGCCTCTTTCTGCACTTTTCTTGCCTATTTCTGCACCTCTCTTCCCTCTTTCTGCACGTCTGTTGCCTCTTTCTGTACCTCATTTGCTTCTTTCTGCACCCCTTTTGTCTCTTTCTGCACTCGTCTTCCCTCTTTCTGTACCTTTCCTTCCTGTTTTTGCATCTCACTTTCCTCTTTCTGCACTTTTCTTGCTTCTTTCTGCACCTCTGTTGCTTATTTCAGCAATTCTCTTGCCTCTTTGTGCACTTCTCTTGCCTGTTTCTGCCCCTCTCTTTCCTTTTTTGCACCTCTGTTGGCTCTTTCTGCACCTCACTTGCTCCTTTCTACACTTCTCTTGCCTCTTTCTGCACCCCTGTTGCTTCATTCTGCACTTTCCATGCTTCTCTCTGCACCTGTCTTGCTTCTTTCTGCACCCCTGTTGTCTCTTTATGTACCTCTTTTGCCTCTTTCTGCACATTTCTTGCCTTTTTCTGCAGTTCTCTTCCCTCTTTCTGCAAGTCTGTTTCCTCTTTCTGCACCTCATTTGCTTCTTTCTGCACCCCTGTTGTCTCTTTCTGCACTCGTCTTCTGTCTTTCTGTACCTTTCCTGCGTGTTTTTGCATCTCACTTGCCTCTTTCTGCACTTTTCTTACTTCTTTGTACACCTCTGTTGCTTCTTTCAGCAATTCTCTTGCCTCTTTGTGCACTTCTCTTGCCTGTTTCTGCACCTCTCTTGCCTCTTTTGTACCTCTGTTGGCTCTTTTTGCACCTCACTTGCTCTTTTCTGCACCTGTCTTGCTTCTTTCTGCACCCCTGTTGTCTCTTTATGTACCTCTTTTGCCTCTTCCTCACTTTTCTTGGCTTTTTCTGCACTTCTCTTCCTTCTTTCTGCACCCCTCCTGCCTTTTTCTGTACCTCTCTTGCCTCTTTGTGCACCCATCCTACCTTCTTCTGCACCCCTCTTGCCTCTCTCTCCACCCCTCTTCCCTCTTTCTGCACCTCTGTTGGTTCTTTCTGCACTGCTCTTGCTTCTATCTGCACCTTACTTTCCTCTTTCTGCACTTCTATTGCTTCTTTCTACACCTCTGTTGCTTCTTTCTGCAATTCTCTTGCCTCTTTGTGCACCTCTCCTACCCCTTTTTTGCACCCCTTTTGCCTCTTTTTACACCTCTGTTGGTTCTTTCTGCACTGATCTTGCTTCTTTCTGCACCTCATTTGCCTCTTTCTGCACTTCACTTGCTTTTTTCTGCACCTCTCTTGCCTCTTTCGGCACCTGTGTTGCTTCTTTCTGTACTTGTCTTGCCTCCTTCTGCACCTCTTAGTTAGAGGTAGTTTTAATCCCCTTGCCCTATTATGTACTAAGGCCATACAGGGGAGGTCATGCCAATCACACGGGTACCCCAACCCATAGTGTACCCTAGTGTATGTAGGTGTTTTCACTGTATTCTAAGTGTCTTTCAGCATAGCACTGGCTCCGGGCCTGGTTAGTCAAAGTCAGTTACCACCAGTACCAGTCAGCAAAAAGTTGGGGGCACAGGATGACTTTGCAACAAGGCCTCTTTCTGCTCCTCTGTTGGTTCTTTGTGCACATCTCTTGCTTCTTTCTGCACCTTTCTTTGACTTTCTGGACTTCTGTTGCCTCTTTCTGCATTTCTCTTGCTTCTTTATGCGCCTTTCTTCCTCTTTCTGCACATGTCCTACCTTTGTAGGCATAGTTAGAAATTAGCATTTAAAAACCTTTGAAATTCACTGAAAAAACCACAGGTTTCAGGGACGTTATAGTTAGAAATTAGCATTTAAAAATCCTTTGAAATTCACTGAAAAAACCATAGGTTTCAGGGACGTTATAGTTAGAAATTAGCATTTAAAAATCCTTAGAAATTCACTGAAAAAACCACAGGTTTCAGGGATGTTATAGTTAGTTGGACATTTCACTCGTACAAAACCAGAGAAATTCGGCCGTTATAGTTAGTTTAGCTAACTATAACTTGCGCCCCCACAATGCACTGCTAATGACGTCACATATTACATCATTCATGACATGGTCAGTGACATCACTGATGACATCACTGATGACATCTCAAATGACATCACTGATGACATCGCTGATGACATAATCCACATGATAATCTGATACACCTCCTCATACCCTAATATAACCTTTGATACACCCACTCTAAAATACAGACTACCATTTTCGAAACCATAGACACACCAATACCAGTTAGTACAAACCCACTCACTAATTCCTAGTTCTACACACACATCCACTCATTCACCCATACAGTCACTCATACAGGCAGTCAACCATCAATACGTCACTATCATATGCACTCACATATCTATAAAGACACTCACACACCGCCACTCATCCATAGAGTTACTCACACACCTAGTCAGTCATGCAAAGAATCAATCATCTCCCATTTACTCACCTATACAGTTATACACACACCACCTCACTTATTCAAACATAAACTAACACATACTTACACTCTTATACAATAACTAATACAAGCACACACTCATCCATACAGCCACTCTCACAATCACTCACTCTCACATATAGTCATTTATATACTCCAACACTCACATATACTGCCTTTCACATATGCAGTTACTCACACATGTACCACTGAGGCATCCATTCACTCACCAACACACCCATACACACTCTCACCCACCCATACAGCCCTTCACAGATGCACTCTTGAACCCATATACCCAGTGAATCACCCACTCACCCATCTATGCACAGAGTCACACACCCCCACCCACCCACACAGACACTCAGGCACCCATACAGATACTCAGACAACCAATCAATAACCCATATAGACCCTCATTTAGCTACTCACCAACTCATGCAACCGCTTACACACCAACTGACAAACTAAACTGTGTGAATGTCTGTATCAGTCACTAACCCATGCATTCAGTAAGACACATTTAATCACTCACTTATACAGTCAGTCACGCACCTACTAAATCATCCATTCAGACACTTATACACCCACTCATTCTTCAATACACCTTGGCCTATATATATATATAAAACATATTTAAACTTTACAGAAACACACAGTCGCTGGATGATGTCATCAGTGATGTAATTTGAGATGTCATCAGTGATGTCATCAGTGATGTCACTGACCATGTCATGAATGATGTAATATGTGACGTCATCAGCAGTGCATTGCGGGGGCGCGAGTTATAGTTAGCTGAACTAACTATAACGGCCGAATTTCTCTGGTTTTGTACGAGTGAAATGTCCAACTAACTATAACGTCCCTGAAAACTGTGGTTTTTTCAGTGAATATATATATATGCACACAGGTAACTATAACTTGTGGCCTAAGGTAACTATAACTCACGCCCCCGCCATGCACAGTTTTCTCATCAAATAATTTTACAGCAAATGTTGCACTGATATTATTAACAATGTCATAGAAGATGTCATAACTGATGTAATATATGGGGTAACTAGCAGTACATGGCAATGGTGAGAGTTATAGTTATTTGAGAGAACTCAAACTATAAGTTGAATTTCTATGGTTTGGTGTGTGTAAAATGTGAACCTGACTATAACGTCCTTGTAACCTTTGTTTTTTTAGTGAATTTCTACGGTTTTTTAAAAAATTTTTCCTCACTATAACGTCCATGTAACCTTTGGTTTTTTCAGTGAATTTCTTGTATTTTTTTAACGTAAAGTAATATTTAATTACCATACATTAATTCAGCCACTGCCTGCGGCCATGCCCTGCGGCCAACCCCATGCCCCACATGGCCTGCGACCAACCCCCCGCATGCAGCCAACCCCACACCATGCACAGCCTTCGGCCATGTGCGGCAGGGGGTTGGCCAACCCAGGAGGGGGGCACACAGTCCCCCTCCCCAGGCCAATTTCAGCCCCGGGGACCCATTCCTCCAGATCCTGCCATATTTGTTTTATGGGAGGGGGTACATGGCCCTCCTCCCTGGGCAATTTGTGGCCCTGGAAACCCCATCCCTTAGGGATCACCGCTGGATTTATGGGGATAGGGCATGCAGCCCCCCTCCCTAGGCCAATTTCTGCCCCAGGGACCCCTTCTCCCGGAGCCCAGACACATTATAAAGGGGGAGAGGGGCATGCAGCCCCCCTCCACGGACCAATTAGGCCCCAGGGACTCCATCCCCCTGGGTCTTCTACCTTCTCAAATGGGGAGGGGGCATGGCCATCATTTTACTTTCATGTACATAATTACAACATGAGGTGCAAGGCATTGAAGACAGACTACATATTGGTCTTTATTTCAAATTACTATAAACATTTCATAGTCACCCAGAAATCTGGTCAACAATGCATGATCTTTAAAACGGTATAATGTGATCTAAATAAGAAATTATATCAAATTGAAAAAATTGTAATGCTGCCCTAATGGGGCCCATTAGAAAGAGAACTGAGAAATTATAAGGGCGCTCATCGCCATACAATTTGTTCCTTTAATCCGGTAACATGCTGAATTAATATCTTGCAATAGTCGGCATACTCTAATACAGATTGTGGTATACCATTATCCATATCTCATATTCCTTGCAACCACGTGTTGTCGGTGTTTCTAAAAAGATATACTGTCCAAACAGAAAAAAAAATGGAAATGTCCTCTCTGAAGATCATCAACACAAGGAAAAACATAAAAAACATGTTACAAAGACCCTAAAAAGTTGCTGGCAAGAGTATGAACACATTACATATTTACGGAAGTACTGCTAATTCCCCATTCATATTCAGTCCAAGATGCCCACATGTTTTCAAATTTAAGATATAGCTAGATTTTACATAAATGTTGACATCTGTCCCCATCCCTGGGGTGTAGTTGGACACTAGCCAGACTAAAGAACGTCATTTTGGTCCAAAATTATGTGCAGACTTAATATTTAAATAAAATACAACAATTAATTCACATAACAAATAATCAATATAATAATAATTTGAAAAAAGTCAGATATTTATCATTTAAAGAGTTCTCACTTTATTTCCCTACAAACTCACGAACTTGTTACTAAATTATAAATTATTAATTAAGCTATAGAAAATTTAAATTACATATTAAAATCACAAAATACCCTTGAATAATTAGCATACTTAACATAATAATTAATCAATTACATAAATTATATAGTCAATTACATATAAAATATTTAATGAATATTAAAAATTTATTTAAAATAAAAGGCAATAATATATCATTTACATACCTTCCCAACCTGTCCCCCTACAAACCCAACAACCTGCTACCAAATTATAAATTGCTAATTAAGCATAAAATATTTAATTACACAATAAAATTTGCAAACTATGCTTGAAACAATATAAAACCTTATTCTAAAATACTGATGTCTTAAAATATTATAACGACTAATATACATTAAATTAATTAAGAAGTGATAGTTAATATAACAATATTAAAGTAAATATATACAATGATATATAAACAAAAGATGTATTACACATAAAAAATAATTTTCTTATCTTCTGTAGTCTGTTCATCAATATTTTGGAATAGCTATTTTTGACACAACATTCTTGTAACGCGATACTTTTGAAATGATATTCCTGTTATACATCAATAATAAAGTAGTAGATTTATGCCTTTATGTAATGCTTTGGGGGTCATGCCTGTGAAGTGCTATATAGGCATGTTTTAAAAGGTGCATGGTAGGAGGCAAGGCCGTCTGTAACCTTCTTTCAAGATGGTGGAATACTGTGACTGAAGGAGCAAAATATCCATTTCATTAAAGGACTTTAGTAATGATCTTAAAACCAGTAAACCAGCACACTTACTTGGAGTAAAAGGAGATCCCTGATCAATATTTCCAGATAGGGAATGATAAAGATGTTTATGTATGTAACTGTCATGCTCCTTTGGGATCACTTAATACAAAACTATTTGTAAATTTACACTTAAAGTTGCATAAATAGTTGAACCAGCATCCTACAAGCCTCCATTCACAACGGAAAACATTGGTGATCTAAGAAACTTTAAGGATGCAGCTTAAATTGCTAATCGTGAAGAATTAGCCATGTTTACAGTGACTGTTAAAAATTCTGCGATGTTTGATTGATGTAGCGCCAATTGTATTTAATAATATTAATCCTCAGGTGAGTCTTCTTAATCTCAGAGGAGCGACCCCTGCTATCTGCCAACAGTCCTGGAACGTGGCAGATGAACATTACTCCTGCCCACACTGTGGATTCCATTTCCAAACCACCCACCATACCAAAAACACCCAGCGAAAAATTGCAGATCACTCCCCAAACACTCCACTGAAATCGCTATGCTCTTAGAAGAACTTAAACCAGACGCCCTATTCCTGACAGAGACCTGGCTCAACGCAGAGTCAGAACCAGATCTCGTCCAAACCCTCCCTCATGGGTATCACATACAACGAGTAGACCGTAAAGAGGGTAGAGGAGGAGGCCTAGCAGTTATCTTTAAGGATTGCTACAAGTGCCGCAGCTCTCCCAACCTGGTACCAGACTGCGAAAGTCTCTCCTTTGCCATTAATTTCTCCCCCATAAGTACCTTCTCTGGGTTACTTATATATCGTCCTCCCGGGGCTCTGGGGCAATTTCTTAACACCCTTCCCCCCATCACAGCCGAACTGGCTTGTAGGCCGTCTAATTTTACACTATTAGGGGATCTTAATATCCACTTTGACGATGCCTCTGACCTCATTGCCAAAGAACTGACCATGAGCCTCTCCGCACTACAACTTAAACAATTATTGTTCAAACCCACCCACACCAAAGGCCACTTACTCGATCCTGTTTTTAGTAACTGTGCGGATCTCACAGCGGGAACCCCTTCCCCGCTCCCGTGGACAGACCACTTCCTGATCCCCCTCTCCTGGGCCATCCTTGAACCCCACTTAGCTACCAACACAACCACTCGTAGGGAACGGAATTGGTCTGAACTTCCCCTGGATTGCTGGTTGACGGCCCTTGAAATCTCAAGACCACCCAATAACCCCAATCCCATCCTAGCCAATGAGGACTACAACAGCTGGATCCATAACTCCTTAGACTCCGTACTTCCCATAAAATGCCCTCAATCAAAGCGCAGCTCAACAACTGCACCCTGGTATTCCCCTAATTTACGGGAAAGGAAACGATATTGCAAAAAATTAGAGAGGAAATGGCGACTTGATTATTCCCTTTCCAGCAAAACTGCATACAGGGAGGCAATAAAAGCTTACAAAAATGAAATTAAAGCCTCTCAATCAACTTTCTTCGAAGAAAAATTAAAGCAGCTGCTTTCATGCCTAAAGAAGTTTATCGAATCGCAAAAACTCTCCTCAAACTCCCTGAAAAACCACCAAACCCTATTGACGCCCAAATTCGCTGCAATAACCTGGCAGATTTCTTTTTCCAGAAAATCCAAACAATTTACACCTCCTTTCCCCCCATCCAGCCCGACACAACTCCTGCCAACTTCTCAAGTGCAGGACCCCGATCTTCGGCCACCCTGGACAACCTCCCCCTTCTCAATCCCACCACATTAGAATGCATTATGCACCAGGTGAAATCTGGCTCCCCCCAAGACCCGGCACCCCCACGCACCCTGCTGCCAGCTATTGCCAACATTCTTCCCACCACACTCGACCTGCTCAATGCCTCTATCTCCTCCTGCATTGTCCCTCCCCCCTGGAAGCGCGCCTTGGTCAAGGCTCTCTTAAAAAAAAAAAACCTAGACCAAGACAACTCCAGCAATTACCGGCCAATTTCCCTGTTACCATGGCTGAGCAAGATTCTGGAGAAATATGTCAACTCATTACTGGTAGAGTTCCTGGAGAACAACCATTTACTTGACCTCTCCCAGACAGGATTCCGTCCCATGCATGGGACCGAAACCGCTCTCCTCACTGTAACTGAGGAGGCCAGGAAGATCCTTGATCAAGGAGGCTCTGCAGCAATCATCCTCCTTGACTTAAGTGCCGCATTCGACACTGTAAATCATGACCTACCAATTCACCGACTTACCAACTTAGGCGTTTCAGCAAATGCCATCACTTGGTTCACATCCTTCTTGGCAGACCATTCCTTCCAGGTTTTTGAGGGCGATATCACCTCCCCCAGCAAGCCACTCAGCTGTGGTGTGCCTCAGGGCTCCTCCCTGAGTCCCACACTATTTAACGTTTATATGAGCCCCCTAGCTGAGATTGTCCGTCCTTTCGGCATAAAAATCCTCACTTATGCCGGCGACACTCAGCTAGTGGTGGCCCTTAACCAACCAAACACTCCCTCTAACAACCTGAGTGGATGTCTGGAGGAGGTGGCCAAATGGATGACACTCTCCTGTCTAAAGTTGAACGGGGACAAAACTGAGCTTATGCTCTTAGGCAAAACCCCCAAGCTTAATATAAACTCACTATGGCCCATCTGCCTAGGTCCTGCCCCAGTGCCAAAGGACACAATCAAGAGCCTGGGCATTTGGCTGGATAACTCCCTCAACTTTAACCATCAAGCAGCTAAACTCTCAGCCACCTGCTATGGTCTACTAAGGCTGCTTCGGAAGATTCTTCCCCTGCTTCCATTCCAGGCAAGCCAGATTATGGTCCAGGGTCTCATTCTCTCACGCCTGGACTTTTGAAACACCCTCTATTTAGGGGCCCCTCAATCCACCATGCGCAAACTTCAGGTCATTCAAAACTGCGCAGCCCGAACACTCCTTAAGATCCCCCGCCGACTCCCAATCAATCCCGGACTAAGGAGCCTCCACTGGCTCCCAGTTAGGGAAAGAATTGAATTCAAGGCCCTGTGCATTGCCCATAGGGCCTTTTGGAAAACGGGCCCTGTCATTAGCCGATCGCTGATTACTCACTACCACCCGAATAGACAGCTCAGATCAGCATCTTCCTTCCTCGCCTTAGTGCCCAAGATCAAGAGAACTAGAAGTGGTGGCCGCTCCTTTGCTTATAACTCGGCTAAACTCTGGAACTCTCTCCCCCTCCACCTGCGGGCAGAGCCCAATCTGCTCCTCTTCCGTAGGCTTCTAAAAATTCTGCTCTTCAACAAATCTGTATAGTTCCTAACTTTCTTCCTGCACGTGCTTGTCCGCAGCGCTAGGACACCTCAGGGTAGCTATCGCGCTTAACAAATGATCTTTTCATTTCATTTAATTCATTTCTACAAGCAGAGACGTGTTTGGTTTATTGGGTTTAAAGATTTCTTACATGGACTTTGGATTCATATCCCTAAATTGTCATAGCGGTCACAAATTAAAAAAAAATCTATTTAGACACATACGTCAGATACAGTTCTACTATTTGCTGGGAAATATGGCATAACATTCAATACCCTTGCCAGCCAAAATCCCAACCATCTGATATTATGCAATGCATATTTCAGTGTAGCTTCTTGTACAGTAGTTTTGCAATCAAACAGAAATGTGCAAAGCAACTTATTGAAGGTTCTCAGAAGAAAATAAATAATCCATTCCCTTGATAAGTAATTGCTCTAAAATTTGCCATGGTTATCGGGTCATGTTTATTTACAGAGGAGTATAATAAACATAAAATTATGAAATCACAAGATAGTGTAAACATATAACATCAGCAGACAATAATTTGCACATTACAAAATATCAAGTTTAGCACATCTATAAAACAGTCTGTCAGAGTAGAGATGATTATTACATACAACTATTTGCAATGAGGCACTCCCTGAAAATGTCACAGCACAAAGGGCTTGCTTCCCTCCATCCTACTAGTATCACTCAGGTGAAATCCCTTGAATCCCTGAGGGATAGCCCCAAATCTCTGTACCCCGCGCTGCCACAGTAGTTACAGGATGCATTTTATCCAAGCAGCTTTTTTAGATTCACTAAACCCCACCAAGCAGCTGGGTGAGTGGTTAGCTACTCAGTCACGCGCTCTGACCGTGCCTCAGTTCTGATCCCACTGTTGAAATGGCCACATGAAAATGAGGGAGATCAGGTTGAAGCCATCCTAAATATCCCCCATGCCATCGTGATTTCGGACTGGAAGTGAAACGCTACTCACGTTAGTAACTTCCTGCTTACTGTCCCCGCCCCCCAGATCACGAGACAGGTGACAGAAAGGCCAACCTGAGATGATCCAGGGCCTCTCCTTCCCTCAGCCAATGAGTCAAGAGAGCAGGGGAGGGGCGCGGACCCACGAAGGTTCCTAAGGAGTATGCTCTGTTAATTGCACTGAGGGCATGTGATTGGAACAGACTCACCAGACCGTACCCAGGATCAAGGTGTGCACTGGGCTGCATTTTGCCTGCCCTGTGCCTGAAAGAGAAGAGCAAAGAACATGGTACAGGATGAGGAAACAAAGCTATCTCTGAACCTGAAGCACTAAGTAGGAAAGTGTGTTGCACTACCAAGGCTTAGCAGAGCAATGAGTTTTGCACGCCATTGTGATTGGTATAATATTTGGGTACTAACTGGTGTACTAGAGAGTACTGCTATAGAGTAAATCTCTCAGATAGGTTAACCTACATACCTACCTTAGTCAACTGCCAACTTTCTCTTTGGTTGGCTGTAGGAGAGTAGGATCTGCCTCTTATGTTGCCCCCACTTTTTTTCTGATGTTTACACTGGTTTCTGGCTATAGTCTGGCTGGGACCCTGCCCATCAGGGCCCCAGCCTCTCTGTTCTCTCTAAACGACTTGGAGTGCACTCTAGGTGCACTAGTGATTGGATGCTGTGGTACCTTATGAGTCCCTAGTATATGGTACCTTAGGTACCAAGGGCATAGGTACTTCACAGGCCTACCAGGGGCTGAAGCATGTATTATGCCCCCCCTGGGAAGCAGACTAAATCTGACACCACAGGCCTGCTACTGCAGCCTGGGTGAGGAGGTGCTAGCACCCCTCACTGAGATATAGGTTCCCTATATCTCCCCTGCACACACATTTAAACCTATCAGTCACCCCTAAGGCAGGCCCTATCAATCCTGAGGGCAGGGTGCTTAGTTTCTATGTGAGAGGGTGCCTCTGCCTGAGCAGGCCCCCTCTGCAGCTCTCAGAGTCCATTCTCTGGGGCTGTTTGTGAATGCGGTCAAACCATATACTCTTAAGTGCATTATAACCTCGCGGTTAATGCTAACTTTGGAATGGCTGCATCAAAACATGTCGTGTTTGGTGTCAAACACCTTGGAATCATACCCCAACACCAGTAACTGGTGTGGGAGTATGATCCCACCCTCCTAGAGGGATAGACATGTACCTACTGTGGAAACGCGGTAGAATCCTGAAGAGCCCTGGCATCACAAAATGGATGCCCCCAGTCACAGACACTGGGCTGCCCTCCTGCTGATGACCGAAACTCGCAGTGGAGGAGGCCCAACAATAGGTATCCTGTCACAGAGAGGTGTGACCACCTCCCAGACAGGGTTTAGTGTATGGGGGCTGGGTGGGTGCACTCCTAGAGTGCTTTGAAGTCCTGCACTGGGGGAGCAGAAGGCTCCTCTGTGCATATACCAGTTCAAACCGGCTCAGGGGCTACCTGCCCCTGCTTTGGCGCGAAACTGGACAAAGGGAAGTGGGTGTAGCCACCTACTCCCCTGACCCTCCCATAGGTGGGGTCATAGAGCTAGTCCCTCCCTTCCTTTTAGTATAAGATAGGGAACCCTTGACCTTGCCAACTAGATATCCCTGGACGACGCTCTAAAGAAGAATCCCGGACCTTCGACGTTCCACTACCTCTGGAAGACTGAAGAATCTCCCTTGGAGTCAAGGAGTGACTCCCCTGCTTGGCAGGCACCAAAAACTGCAATGACGGTCGCAAACTACGCTGCTCCCACCGGAGCCCGAAGTCCCTGCAGCCCAGGAAGAGGATTTCCTGACTTCAGCAAGGCCATCGTGAGTCCCCAGTGAAGCTGAGGCAAGTGGACCCCATGAGTGATGAGGAACCGCAGTCCCTGGGTAATGTGCACTATTTTCGAGTGCAACCCCTTCACGACGTTCTACGAACCTGTGCTTTGGACCACGTGTGGTCCCAGCCTCTAGCAGAGACCCCTCCCAAGATCAGAGGCCTACCCCATCCCGAGTGACCGTGGGCCTCTGTTGAAGGAATCCTCCCAAGGCGTCTTTGCAATCCCTTGCCAGCCGGCTTGTGGGTCCGCTGAAGACTTTTCTACAAATCCAAAGGGCTCCCCTGGTTGCACCAGGCCTGCCCTGACTTACCTTCGCTGGGTGAGTCCCCCAGACCTTGCTGGTTTGCACCATTGACTTTTTGTTCTTTCCATGAGACTTGCTGCTACCAAGGCTTGTTGGCTCCAATCGGGTCGCCGACACCGCAGTCAGCTGCAGACCTTATGGGACACGCTGAATCCAGCTCCTGGTCATCCTCGACACCTCCTGGACCTCGTCGCCAAAGAGTCAAGACACCCAGGAACGACCTGAATCTGTCGATGACGGTGGGCATTCATCTTCCTTGCCCCGGGTCACTGCCAAGTGAATTTGAACACTGTCCCCTCTGCTTTCAGGTCTTCCTCCTTCCGAATCCAGGCTTGGATTCCATCGGACACTTCTTCTGGCTTCACAAGCAGCACGTCTTCATTGGCTCCCATTGAAAACGACGCCGCGACCCGACACCAAAGGACACCTATGCACCCGGCTTCCCTGGGTGAGGTAACTCCAGCACTACGGTGCTCCTGTGGGTGTTGGCCCTAGAACTACTTACCCTGTAAGTGACTTGCTTGTAGCTACTCCCGAAGTGCCCTTAAACTCTTAATTTCCAACCGCGACTTGCCCCATTGAAGTCTACGGCGATCCGCGCCTGTGTTCACTCACTGCACGCGTCCCCCGTGGGTCCTTTACTTACCTGCCTTGGGTGGTTTCATGAGGCCCCAGCACTTCTGAAGGCCCTGGGCCTTGTCCCTTTGCAAGTCGTTGTTCTTAAGTCTCTTTTAGTATATGGTCTGGTACGCCCCTAGGGCCCCAGCCATATTTGTGCTCAATTCGTTGTGAAACGTTGATTTGTGCATATGTTCCTGACTTCTAATCTCACAAGAGATTAGTAGAGAGGTGTTTAGTAATAAATACATATATATTTGATATATATACCTGTGTGGTGTCTTTTCATTTGGTGATTCAAGAGATTGTGTGGTAAAACAAGCTGCTTTACATTCCTCCAAGACTTAGCCTGAAGGCTGCTCTCCACAGCTACCACTAGGATAGCTTTCTGTAAAGGTTGTCTTAAACCTACCTACCATAAGAGTCGAATTGTACTGGTGCAAGGTGTCCACTTTAACTAGTGAACAGCATATACCAGGCCAACTTCTCACATTGGTGGCAGCGTGTGGGATTCCAGCTTGCTATTGTTTTACCAGAAAATCTCTATTTGAATTACTAACTGAAAACCACTATAGGTACTCAAGGTACATATAAAGTCAAGCTTAGTATCAATAAGTTCTACTGAACTTAGAGCTGTGTGCCAAGGGATAGCACACCCTTTCTACAGCTCAAGCTAGTATCAGTAGGCCACAAACTAGTGTAGGTAGTACAACACTGCACAACACTAGAATGTCGTTAAAGGGTGGACCCAGTGGATCCACTCAGCCTCAGTATAAGGACATGACTTTCTTTGACTTGAAAGCCATGTGTGCTGCAAGGCACCTGAAGCTAGGACAGAGTCCCTCCACACTACACCTGATAGATCTGCTGACAGCAGATGATCTTATATTAGCTCTAGGAGCTAATGGGTCTGAATCAGTAAGTGGGTCAATTACAGTGTCTGGGTCAGATGATGGACATCAGGATGACCAAGACTCTGTGGTTGTAGGGCCAGGTCCCACGGGGTCTGAACAGGACAGAGGAATTCTCCCTAAGAGAACTGACATAGTGGAGGAGAGGCCTAGGTCCCTTTCTAGGGAATCTGACCACTCCTATCACTCTGGCAGAGAATCTGTCTACCAGAGGAACTCCTACTTCCCAAGAAGGGAGACCTCCTCTGACAGAATGTACAAACTGCTGCAGTATGAGAAACCAAGATTTGCCCTCAAAACCAAGCAGTTGGCATTAGATAGAGAAGCCCTGGAGCTCCAGAGAGCTTCTAGAAAAGAGGGGTTAGAACCCCTGGTGGCAGCAACAGTGTCCCTAGAGGCAGACAATATATTCCAGACCATAGGAACCTGAGCAAGGTTGTTCCTCCCTACCAGAGTGGGGATGATATCCATAAGTGGATAACTGCTATGGAAAGGGCCTGTAGAGTACAACAGGTCCCCCAACAGCAGTGGGCAGCAATCTTGTGGCTCTCCTTTTCAGATAAAGGTAGAGACAAGCTCCTCACTGTTAGAGAAGAGGATGCTGATGACTATGAAGTCCTGAAGAGTGCACTGATAGATGGGTTTGGCTTAACCACTGAGCAGTACAGGTTGAAGTTCAGAGACATCCAGAAGGCACAGACTCAGGACTGGACTGACTTTGTAGATTGTGCAACCAAGGCTCTGGAGGGTTGGCTGGTTGGCAGTAGGGTTACTGATTTCAAGGGATTGTATAATCTAATGATGAGAGAACAGATCCTTAATAATTGCCAGAACCAGTTGTTGCATCAAAACCTGGTGGACTCAGATCTGACCTCTCCCCAAGAATTGGGAAAGAAGGCAGACAAGTGGGTCAGAACCAGGGTGAGGCAGAAAACCCAGAACCAAGGGGGTGACACAAAGAAGCAGGATTCTAAGGGCTCTGAGAAAAGTGGGGATAAGTCAAAAGACCAGAAGTCTTCACAAGGGCCCCAAAAATCTGCATCTGGTGGGGAGTCACAATCCAACAGGCCCTGGTGCTAATTCTGTAAACAGAAAGGGCACTGGACTTCTGATTGTAACAAGTCCAAAGACCAAACCACCACCACTCCTGCCCCTAAGGCAACTGTTCCCCCTAGTTCAGCTACTGGTGGAGGTGGTACTCAGAATAAGGGTGTAGTAGGGTTGACCCTGGGTTCTGAAGTGGACTCTGGCCTAGTCAGAGTACGCACTCAGGCAATGCTGATTTGTGATGGAGACATTGACAATGCCTTCCTGGTGAGCCCCAGTAATCTGGGCAAATACAAACAGCAGCCTGTAATAAATGGCAAACAGGCTTTGGCATTTAGGGACACAGGTGCTAGTGTCACCATGGTGGCAGAGGATCTTGTGGACCCTGGACAGATCATCCTGGGTGAAATGTACCAGGTGACCAATGCAAGCAATGTCAGGACCAACCATAGTCTGGCAGTTGTGAATTTCTCCTGGGGAGGGGTAACTGGCCTCAAGAAGGTTGTAGTCAGTGCAGACCTCCCTGTAGAATGTCTATTGGGCAATGATCTAGAAACTTCAGCCTGGTCTGAAGTAGAGTTATGGACTCATGCTGAGATGTTGGGCATCCCTGCAGAGGTATTTGCTGTGACCAGGTCACAGGCCAAAATGCATGACACTAAACCAGCTCTGGATCCTGAAACCATGGACCAGATGCTTCCCAAGAAGAGGAGCAGTAGGGGTAAGGCAGTGCCTTCCCCTCTGTCTCAGATCACTGATTCCCCTCTTGAGGGAGGAGGAGCAGATCCTGAAGAAGGAACTGCCCCAGAGGGACTTGAGCCTGATCAGGTTGAGTTATTGGGGGCAGGGGGCCTTTCTAGGGAAGATCTGAGTAAGGAGCAACAGTGCTGCCCCTCTCTTGAACCCCTCAGACAGCAGGCTGCTGCTGAGGCTGCTGGGAGTGCTAGTGGGTCCCCTAAAGTTTATTGGGATGAGGGGCTCCTATATTCTGAGGGTAGAGATCCAGCCCCTGGAGCCACCAGGAGGTTGGTAATACCTCAGAAGTTTAGGGGGTTCCTCTTGACCCTAGCACATGATATCCCTTTAGCAGGTCATTTGGGCCAAAACAAGACCTGGGACAGGCTTGTTCCACATTTTCATTGGCCACATATGTCAGAGAACACAAAGGAGTTTTGTCGCTCCTGTGTCACATGCCAAGCCAGTGGCAAGGCAGGTGGCACCACAAAGGCCAACCTGATACCACTACCTGTGGTGGGGGTACCCTTTGAAAGGGTAGGGATTGACATTGTTGGTCCCCTTGACCCTCAAACTGCATCTGGGCACAGATTTATCCTGGTGGTAGTGGATCATGCCACCAGGTACCCAGAGGCAATTCCCCTGAGGACCACCACAGCCCCTGTGGTGGCAAGAGCCCTCATTGGAGTTTTCTCCAGAGTGGGTTTCCCAAAGGAGGTCATCTCTGACAGAGATACAAACTTCATGTCAGGATATTTGAAAGCAATGTGGAAGGAGTGTGGTGTAACTTATAAGTTCACCACCCCTATCACCCACAATGCAATGGGTTGGTTGAACGTTTCAACAAAACCCTGAAGGGAATGATTAAAGGACTCCCAGAGAAGCTTAGGCGGAAATGGGACCTTCTTCTTCCCTGCCTGTTCTTTGCATACAGAGAGGTTCCACAGAAGGGGGTTGGTTACAGCCCATTTGAGCTTCTGTTTGGGCATCCTGTAAGAGGTCCATTATGTTTGGTAAAGAGGGCTGGGAGTTACCTCTCAAACCCCCAAACAGGATGTGATGGACTATGTACTTGGTCTCCGCTCCAGGATGGCCGAATACATGAAGAAGGCAACCAAAAAACCTGGAGGCCAGCCAAGAATTACAAAAAGCTTGGCACGACCAAAAGGCTGTGCTGACTGTGTACCAGCCAGGACAGAAAGTGTGGGTGTTGGAGCCTGTGGCCCCAGCAGCCCTCCAAGACAAATGGAGTGGCCCCCATACAATAGTTGAGCAAAGGGAGAAGTCACCTATCTGGTGAATCTTGGAACTCCCAGGAGCCCCCTGAGGGTGCTCCATGTCAACAGATTGAAACCATATGTTGACAGGGCTGACATGGGCTTGCTCATGGCAACTGATGAGGAACAGGAGGAGGAGAGTGACCCTCTCCCTGACCTGCTCTCACAGAACACTGATGATGGGTCAGTCGATGGTGTTGCTTTGGCAAGCAGCCTCACTGACCATCAGCAAACTGAGTGCAGACAAGTTCTGCAGCAGTACAGACATATGTTTAGCCTGACCCCTAGTCAGACTACCTGGTGCACCCATGAGGTGGACACTGGGGACAGTCTGCCTGTCAAGAGTAAAATCTACAGGCAACCTGACCATGTCAGGGACTGTATCAGGACTGAAGTCCAGAAAATGTTGGAGTTAGGTGTGATTGAGCCTTCAGATAGCCCTTGGGCTAGCCCAGTAGTCCTAGTACCCAAGCCTCATACCCAGGGTGGTAAGAAAGAAATGAGGTTTTGTGTAGACTACAGAGGCCTCAATGCAGTTACCAGGACTGATGACTATCCCATACCCAGGGCAGATGAGCTGATTGATACTTTGGCCTCAGCCAAATATCTGAGTACATTTGACCTAACAGCTGGCTACTGGCAGATCAGGTTAGCTGATGATGCAAAAGCCAAAACATCATTTTCGACCCATGGTGGGCACTACCACTTTGTGGTGATGCCCTTTGGATTGAAAAATGCACCTGCCACTTTTCAGAGGTTGGTGAACAAAGTTCTGGCAGGGATGGAAACTTATTGCTCAGCTTATCTAGATGATATTGCTGTCTTTAGTTCCTCCTGGCAGGATCACCTGGTCCACCTCAGAAATGTTTTGGAGGCTCTACAGAAATCAGGCCTCACTATCAAGGCCACTAAGTGCCAGATAGGGCAGAGTCAGGTTGTGTACCTGGGCCACCTTGTGGGTGGAGGCCAGGTTCAGCCTTTAGAGAGCAAAATCCAAACCATAATGGAATGGGTTGCTCCAACCACCCAGACACAGGTGAGAGCCTTCTTAGGCCTGACTGGGTACTATAGGAGGTTTGTGAAGGGATATGGATCTATAGTGACCCCCTTGAATGATCTGACCTCGAAGAAAATGCCAAAAACGGTTCAGTGGACAGCTAGCTGTCAGAAGGCATTTGAAGACCTAAAGCAGGCCATGTGCACTGCCCCCATCTTACAGAGTCCAGATTACACCAAAAAGTTCATTGTCCAAACAGATGCTTCTGAGCTGGGTGTGGGAGCTGTACTGTCTCAACTGAATGATGAAGGTCAAGACCAGCCAGTAGCTTTTATTAGCAGGAGGCTGACCCCTAGAGAAAAACGTTGGTCAGCTATAGACAGGGAGGCCTTTGCTCTGGTGTGGGCCCTGAAGAAGCTGAGGCCATACTTGTTTGGCACTCACTTCGTAGTTCAGACTGACCACAAGCCCCTCCTATGGCTTAAACAGATGAAAGGTGAAAACCCAAAACTTTTAAGGTGGTCCATTTCCCTACAGGGGATGGACTATACAGTGGAACACAGGCCTGGGACCCAACATGCCAATGCAGATGGACTCTCAAGGTATTTCCACTTAGAGCACGAAGACTCAACTGGTCAAGGTTAGTTTAGTGTCCCTGCGTTTGGGGGGGGGTTGTGTAGGAGAGTAGGATTTGCCTCTTATGTTGCCCCCACTTTTTTTCTGATGTTTACACTGGTTTCTGGCTATAGTCAGGCTGGGCCCCTGCCCATCAGGGTCCCAGCCTCTCTGTTCTCTCTAAACGACTTGGAGTGCACTCTAGGTGCACTAGTGATTGGATGCTGTGGTACCTTATGAGTCCCTAGTATATGGTACCTTAGGTACCAAGGGCATAGGTACTTCACAGGCCTACCAGGGGCTGAAGCATGTTTTATGCCACCCCTGGGAAGCAGACTAAATCTGACACCACAGACCTGCTACTGCAGCCTGGGTGAGGAGGTGCTAGCACCCCTCACTGAGATATAGGTTCCCTATATCTCCCCTGCACACACATTTAAACCTATCAGTCACCCCTAAGGCAGGCCCTATCAATCCTGAGGGCAGGGTGCTTAGTTTCTATGTGAGAGGGAGGCTCTGCCTGAGCAGGGCCCCTCTGCAGCTCTCAGAGTCCATTCTCTGGGGCTGTTTGTGAATGCGGTCAAACCATATACTCTTAAGTGCATTATAACCTCGCGGTTAATGCTAACTTTGGAATGGCTGCATCAAAACATGTCGTGTTTGGTGTCAAACACCTTGGAATCATACCCCGACACCAGTAACTGGTATGGGAGTATGATCCCACCCTCCTAGAGGGATAGACATGTACCTACTGTGGAAACGCGGTAGAATCCTGACGAGCCCTGGCATCACAAAATGGATGCCCCCAGTCACAGACACTGGGCTGCCCTCCTGCTGATGACCGAAACTCGCAGTGGAGGAGGCCCAACAATAGGTATCCTGTCACAGGGAGGTGTGACCACCTCCCAGACAGGGTTTAGTGTATTGGGGCTGGGTGGGTGCACTCCTAGAGTGCTTTGAAGTCCTGCACTGGGGGAGCAGAAGGCTCCTCTGTGCATACACCAGTTCAAACCGGCTCAGGGGCTACCTGCCCCTGCTCTGGCGCGAAACTGGACAAAGGGAAGTGGGTGTAGCCACCTACTCCCCTGACCCTCCCATAGGTGGGGTCATAGAGCTAGTCCCTCCCTTCCTTTTAGTATAAGATAGGGAACCCTTGACCCTGCCAATTAGATATCCCTGGACGACGCTCTAAAGAATAATCCCGGAACTTCGACGTTCCACTACCTCTGGAAGACTGAAGAATCTCCCTTGGAGTCAAGGAGTGACTCCCCTGCTTGGCAGGCACCAAAAACTGCAACGACGGTCGCAAACTACACCGCTCCCGCCGGAGCCCGAAGTCCCTGCAGCCCAGGAAGAGGATTTCCTGACTTCTCCAAGGCCATCGTGAGTCCTCAGCAAAGCTGAGGCAAGTGGACCCAATGAGTGACGAGGAACCGCAGTCCCTGGGTACCATGCACTATTTTCAAGTGCAACCCCTTCATGACGTTCTACGAACCTGTGCTTTGGACCACGTATGGTCCCAGCCTCTAGCAGAGATCCCTCCCAAGATCAGAGGCCTACCCCATCCGGAGTGACCGTGGGCCCCTGTTGAAGGAATCCTCCTGAGGTGTCTTTGTGACCCCTTGCCAGCCGGCTTGTGGGTCCCCTGAAGTCTTTTCTACAAATCCAAAGGGCTCCCCTGATTGCTCCAGGCCTGCCCTGACTTACCCTTGCTGGGTGAGTCACCCAGACCTTGCTAGTCTGCACCATTGACTTTTTGTTCTTTCCACAAGACTTGCTGCTACCAAGGCTTGTTGGCTCCAATCGGGTCGCCGACACCGCAGTCAGCTGCAGACCTTGTGGGACACGCTGAATCCTGCTCCTGGTTGTCCTTGATGCCTCCTGGACCTCGTGGCCAAAGAGTCAAGACACCTGGGAACGACCTGAATCTGTCGACGACGGTGGGCATTCATCTTCCTTGCTCCGGGTCACTGCCAAGTGACTTTGAACACTGTCCCCTCTGCTTTCAGGTCTTCCTCCTTCCGAATCCAGGCTTGGATTCCACCGGACACTTCTTCTGGCTTCACAAGCAGCACGTCTTCATTGGCTCCCATTGAAAACGACGCCGCGACCCGACACCAAAGGACACCTATGCACCCTGCTTCCCTGGGTGAGGTAACTCCAGCACTATGGTGCTCCTGTGGGTGTTGGCCCTAGAACTACTTACCCTGTAAGTGACTTGCTTGTAGCTACTCCCGAAGTGCCCTTAAACTCTTAATTTTCAACCGCAACTTGCCCCATTGAAGTCTACGGCGATCCGCGCCTGTGTTCACTCACTGCACGCGTCCCCCGTGGGTCCTTTACTTACCTGCCTTGGGTGGTTTCATGAGGCCCCAGCACTTCTGAAGGCCCTGGGCCTTGTCCCTTTGCAAGTCGTTGTTCTTAAGTCTCTTTTTTAGTATATGGTCTGGTACGCCCCTAGGGCCCCAGCTATATTTGTGCTCAATTTGTTGTGAAACGTTGATTTGTGCATATGTTCCTGACTTCTAATCTCACAAGAGATTAGTAGAGAGTTGTTTAGTAATAAATACATATATATTTGATATATATACCTGTGTGGTGTCTTTTCATTTGGTGATTCAAGAGATTGTGTTGTAAAACAAGCTGCTTTACATTCCTCCAAGACTTAGCCTGAAGGCTGCTCTCCACAGCTACCAGTAGGATAGCTTTCTGTAAAGGTTGTCTTAAACCTACCTACCATAAGAGTCGAATTGTACTGGTGCAAGGTGTCCACTTTAACTAGTGAACAGCATATACCAGGCCAACTTCTCACATTGGCCAAGACCATTTGCCTAGTCTAGATTTAGCTAGAGGGCTCAGCTCTCCTTTACTGACTCCTTATGAGTGAGGCAGCACAGCTTCTCAACAGTCTCAGTATTTCTGTTTGGATTTAGACTTGCAACCAAAGCTACCTCTGATGTCTCCGAGCTTTATCTACTAGTCAAAAACTGGAGAACTACATGTCTATTTTTGAATTGCATTTATCTCTGTTTTGGTGCCTGATGGGCCAGTTTGTATTCTTGGTATGAAAATAATTTAGATAGTTCAAGAAAATTTTGGGGCCGATTCACAGAACTAATCTGAGATAAAATCCTAAACTTACTACTTTTGGTATTCACAGAAGGCATTTAGTAGTAGTAAAGTTAGGACTCTAACTTTACTACTACTAAACTGAGATAAAATCCTAAACTTACTACTTTTGGTATTCACAGAAGGCATTTAGTAGTAGTAAAGTTAGGACTCCTAACTTTACTACTACTAAATGCCTTTTGTGAATACCGAAAGTCGTAAAGTTAGGATTTTGTCTCAGTTTAGTAGTAGTAAAGTTAGGAGTCCTAACTTTACTACTACTAAATGCCTTCTGTGAATACCAAAAGTAGTAAGTTTAGGATTTTATCTCAGATTAGTTCTGTGAATCGCCTCTTGTGTATTGCCTGATTTATTTAGATCAGACATTCTCCTCACTAACCATGCATTAGAACGTAACAAAATCTACCTCTCCTAGTTGAGGTGTATCCAGGTAGCTCCCTAGGAAACATGGGGGGTCACAATGAGCCAGAATTTAAAGCTGACTGCCATGTTTTTTCCAGGAGTGTTAAGTATAAAATGGAATGTAGTTCGAAAGGCTAGTTTTGCATTTTAATGCAAATTCCTGCTATTGGTGGTGCGAACGCCCATTTTTAAGGCGATCATGGGGAGTATATTTCCTTATCTCCCAGAGGCTTGTACATCGCTTTGCCCTCTGAAGAACAGGAACATGGGCAGGTACTTCCTATCCCCTCCTTTGGAAAATACTCATAGGAATATGAGGGTGTTAGGAATCGGACAAACTTGTGAGAGAAGCTCTTACAGGGTATAATAAGGAACCAGGGCCCAGATACCCCAAATCAGTACACACACAAAACTTGGTATTTTATAAGAATTATTGTTTATTTTGTGCTAATCAAATGAATATCCAATGTGTTATGATTATCCGCCCTATAATGGATGGCTCAGTCATATTTAACATTATTAGAATGAGTAGTAGTAGTAGTAGTAGAAGTTAGTACAAGTAGTAGTTGTGGTAGTGGTAAGTAGTAGTAGTAGTAGTCGGTTTTAAAAAAACAATAGAAGAAACAAAATCATATAATATATACACAGTAATGTCATTCAATTGTAAATACGGTTCCATGCCAACGCATATCAAAACTATGCATCGTTTCCTTCAATAACATTGATCATAAAGTCTGAATTTTAAGATTTTTTAAAAACTTTTAAAAACTCTAAAACAATTTGTGTTCAGCGAGTGACCTGGTAAAGCCAAAATTTAAGATTCATAAGGCTGGATTCGAAAATGGTTTAATAAAGTGCATATATTAGAATGAATAAAATCTAAAACACAAATATTGTTCATCACACATCCCTAATCAATTATCTCCCTATTTACCTTATGCTATTCACTTATTCTGCAGTTTATTTACGAGCCATGCAATACCCCACATACCTTCTAACCTGATGGTCCTCAGTAGGTTTTTAGGTCTCGGCCTGCACCAGCGCTTGCGCTGGTCTGGCCGAGAGTTTTAGTAAGCGGGTTTTGGAAGTGCAAACCCACTGGCTTTCGGCTGGCGACCAGCTTGCGTTCACGTGAGCGTGCACGCGCGCCATCTGCCTTTCCTCCCCCTCCCTCACCAGAGAGCGCGTTTCTTGTTTCCTCTGTGTCGATCATGTACGGGTATAGAGAAATACAGGCAACGGGGAAAGCAGCGCTGTGGGTTTAAGTCAGATTTATGAAAAGTAAAGATTACAAAATACTGGCTTCGATTTTTTTCACAGTACCGGGAAGCACTTAGAGGACATATAAATGGCATGATGACGCTATACAAATACTGTTAGTTTAGCACACTGTGTACTGTAACGTGTATGAAACACTCCAGCGGTTAATTTATGGCCCACACCATACATCAATATATGTTCCTTAGGCGAGATGACGATCTGGGAGTTTGAAGGAACAATTAGACTCCTCTCAACACAGTTTACTCTCGAGCGTCCGTTCCTTACTTGGCCATATATCAAAACCAGGCCATAACTTTAGCCACGCAACCGAGCTCTCCAGCTTCCCCAAAGAGCCCCTCCCTGACCGGCTATTGAAATCAACAGCTGCACTAATTAGATGGTATCACAGAAGCAGGCCACCGATGCTGCAACAAGTCAAACAAATGAAAGCAGGGATCGGACGGGAAAAGAAAATGTTTCACTCCCCAATTAAGCCCCCTACCAGGAACGCCAACACTTGTGTGTTTCAATATCTGAGAGAGAGAACGGTAACGGCAATTAAACGAGCACGGTAAGGGTGCTGAGTGGGTTTAAACACTGCAGTGTGTGAAGATACGTCAAGGTGCTGTTTTAACGGCAATCTTATGGGTAATTTTATAGTGTGTGCAAGGCAGGCGCGCAACGCCCATAGGGCTCAAAGGGCTTCAGCCCCCTCAGACAGCTTCCCGGCACACACAGTTTTTCAGCTGCCAGCCGCACCCGAGTACTTCACAGGTCTTTAAAAGACCATTCACTTGTTAACGAGGCTTTGTTTTTTTTCCACCCCTTCTGAGAGCCCCTGCATCTCCACTCTGCCTATGGCTGGAAGAATTAGCCCCCCCCCCCCCAAATTTTTATCACCCCACCCCCGAAATTTGGCCCTAGTTGCGCCTCTGGTGCAAGGCACTGTACTGCTTCGTAATGCTTCTCGGTGCACATAGATAACAGCTTCTCAATGGAATCGAAATGTCTGTGGGACTGCAAACACTTCTGTATAGCGCCACCATGACCATGGCATATTTTTTTCCGGTAGTCTGAGTAACTCTATAACGACCGGACACGTTTTGCACAAGAAGCGCTGCCGGTCTTAAGCCTCACACGCCTTGCAGCGCAGCTCCTTTTCCGGCTATATTATCTCTTCTTGGGAGCTCCTGATTAACAAGTGTATGACAAATTTTGCTTTTTTTTTTTTTGCCTGTGTCAAGAAATCATTGATTTTTTTAAATGTAATTTAATTGCGAACGGAGTCATGTCATCATCAATTCAACTTTTTAAGCTGGTTTACAACCATAAAAGTGCATAAATATAGAAAACATCAAGATATGGCATGAAAGGAGATTAAAATTCATAATTCCAAATAATACATAAAATCCACAATCCAATATAAAACATTTTTGATAAATCCGCAGCTGAGTCATGTCAAACTAGTAGGTCGAACCTAGGCAGCGCCTGCTCTTTCCTTCCACCCACCCTCTCTTTCCTGTTTCTCCTCCCTCTGCCCTCTGCCCTCCCGTCCCTGTTTCTTCTCCCCCTTGTCTGTATCTCCCTCCCTGCCCCCGGTCGCCACTCCCACCCAATCGCCAAAGGCAAAAGCTCGCCTATGGGCGAGACCTATTGGCTTTGCCAATGCTTGTTCCTGATGGGAAGCATGTCTCTCAGCTACTGGTTTTCAACTTCTCCCTCCTCTAATTAAAGGAATTGTATACTTTTTTTCGTAGAATTTCCATAGAGCCAGTGGGGACACCGCTCATAAAGTGTGTTGGGCATTAGTAACATTCATCTGAATGCAGTGCTTTCATCTGAAGCATTCGGAAATATTAATACATTTTGCATTCAGGACCTCATTAGTGTGAAAACCAGGGCTTTAGCAAGGTCATCCTGCAGGAAACGATTTAAATTACCTCTTAGCTGCTGTCAACTCTGAAAATTGCCGAAATGAAACGTTTCCCTTCAAGCTGAGCAGAGTGGAGCAGACGACAATCTTCCACACACATGAAAAATAAAAGATTATTCTGTGCATTCTGCACACGCAAAACTAGAACTAGAGCTCAGTAAACAAACTCATTACAGGGCCTACTTTTAAAGCCTATTACACTTATGCTAAGTGAATACACTCAGTATCACAAATGCAGATCTGTAACATATATTCATATCATTGCTTAATTTGTAAAAAGAAAAAAAAGTGCTGGGGCCCTTGTCAGGAGGCCATACCAGTTTGAACAACACATTGTCACTGTACTTACACAACTACTAACTATCACACTGATGTGTGAAAATTCAGACTGTTCGAAGCCGCCAAAGCTTTACAAATGGTTTGAGTGTCAGATATTTGTTGTTAATGTATATTGAATTAACAAACAACTGTTTTTCTGCTCATTTTTAAATTACACAAACAGCGCCACCATGTGGCAGCAGTCATAAGTGCAGGTTCAGACAATTAGGTGTTGGCATATAAGTGCTGGAGCCAGCACTGGAAACCACCGGCTCAAATCAAGCACTGATTCACATTATTAAACCATATAGAAACTTGCTACCAAGCAGGCATATCAGTGTCCCTACTTGTGTCCCTACACCCTGCATCTCAAGATCATGAACCATGCATTTATGCCACTTCAGTGTCTACTCTGATGTGTGTGCAATCCATTACTGATGGCACAACCATATTGATTTCAGCATACGTTTCTCTTCCGTCACTGCTATCAAAGCAGAATCTTGTAGCGGTTAAAAAAAGATCATTACAAAGGGATAAAAAGCTGTAAATGTGTTTGGAAAATGTTTTGGCACAGCTCATTTGTAAAAATATGGAGTTACCATAGTTGTAAATATAAAAATTACCTACATTTATCGGAGGGTCCCAATGGCGATGGGAGTGACCACTTGCAATCTTGTAGGTTTTTGTGTTTTACAGTGCCACGCTCACATAGTTTACATTCCCAAAATAAAAATAACTTTACTTTTGTCAAGTTGGGAGTAGGCATGACTAATGGTGTGAGACACCTTACAATATTAGATGAGCTTTGCGTTTAGTCTTTATGGGGCATATTAGCAAGGGCCTTATCGCCGCTTTAGCGGCACTTTTTGCCGCTAAAGCGGCGATAATTCTATCGCCCTATTAGCAAGCTGTCGCTAACAGCTGTTAGCGACAGCTTTATGGCGAAAGCGACCGTTTTGGTGCCGCTTTGCATGTCAGCGATCATATATCGCTAATGACATGCAAAGTAGGCGTTCCCAACTAAAAGCGACTGAAAACAGTCGCAAACACAACTTCCCCCTATTAGCAATGCCCGCGAAGCGATAACATTTTTTGCGCTAACCGTGATTATCGCTGGAATCTAACACCTCCTAAAAACCTGACTTAACCATTCTAGTCAATGGGAGGTGGATTGTAAGGTTAAGTCCTCACCTGCCTATTAGCAAGCTTTTCATTAGCGCATTGAATTTATCGCTGGATTTCTCGCGCTATTGCTGGGTTTCGCCGCTATCGCTGGATTTTTTATCGCCTTGAAGATAAGCATTGATAATAACGCGTTATCTCCGCGATGAAATCCAGCGATAGCCGGCGATAAGAAAAACAGCGCTAAGCGCGCTTTGCGATAATTATCGCACTTCCTTGGTAATATCCCCCTATATCTTTTGGAAAGTTGGCCCTGCTTGGTAGTTCCTGGAGTATCTCAGTTTCAGAAGTTACTAGATGAAATTTTCATAGAAATATAGCTTATCTTCTCCTTGATATCCAGAAATTTAAAATCTGACCCACTATTCTCGAGGGAAAATGGCACAAAAGTTTAAGTTGATTATTTTCCCAAAGCATGAGGAATAACCAGGTACAAGAATATATTAACATTTTTGCAGGTTCATCACTTCTTGGCAAATTATTTTAAGTTGTCAGTCATCAGTCAAGAAATGTTTATTTAGACCGTTTGGTCCTTAGACACAAATCATATACAACCATATCAACTTTTATAATTACATCACTTAAAACAACTATAAAAAAGTCAGAGAATTAATTTGTTATATAAAAAATTGTAAAAAAAATCAGAGTACATTAAAATATGCCCTATCTTCATTTCTGCACAGTACCATCATACACTATTAATACATTCATTATAAATTACCTACATTTTAAAAATCTATATGACTGAAAAATCCTTGTAAGTAGCAATCATAAACCTCCCTAAACCTCCCGATGGCTCATGCCATATCCAAAAATCTAATTTCATTTAAAAATTCCATAGCTTCTGCCCAGTTTCTAATCCCATATTTGAAAAAGATTGGACCAAAACACATTTTCCTTGCGGTCAGTACTTTAAAACAATCCAATAAAATGTGCAATATATCCCATTTAGTTCTTAAATCAAATGTATAATTCCCTTTGTAAGCAATAGTGGCTATTTTTATCTTTTCATTGATATAGCAGGGGTTAATTTTGATTCTTATCCTTAGCACTTATCTTCTTAAGCAGCTATTAGGTAGTGCATCTACATACGGGTATCCTACTTCCTTTGGCCATGAACTAGACTTGAAATGAACTGATTTTTTCCCCTCAAGGTGCTGTTTGTCATAATCTCTGGATAATTCCTTGCCTATTGCCCTAAGCTCACTCTTTGTAATGTTGGTTTGTACATTTTGTGGGTGCAGCTTGATTTTGATATCCCTACAGACTTTTTTCAAGGTTTTCTTAACCCCATTGGCCAATTTTAATTCACTTTGCTGTGTTTCATTTTTACACCACAAAGAAACCTTATGCTCTTACCCGAGCTTAGGCGCTTCCAGAAACTTATCAGCAGCATACTGGCCATTATATTCCAGGATACCATTTGCGTCTCTATTTTTGTAGCCTGGATCATAGAGGATCTAGGTAGAGACAGTACGTTTTATAGGCATTTACCCTCTTCCACTTCCCATCTGTTTTACCACTTAGATGTCACAGTTCACTTCCATATTGGAATTGCGGTGGAATCATGACCAAAAAGGCTTTCAGAATAGTTCTATCTGACATCTCACCATAATCCTTATTCAATTTCTTCAGGCTGCTAACTGAGGTATTCGGCGGGTTCCCGCTGATGCTTGTCTTAATTTGCGGCATCATCGTGCTGTTCCTTCTATTCCACAATGGCTGCTGTGTTTGTGGTCCTGCCCGGACAGGCATCGCTGCAACTATACTGTGAGTGAATCCTACAACTTTTTGGAGTGGTGCCTTTAGACGCTCTGGATGCCGATTTTTGTCTAACCTTCTGCTATGCTTATTTCACCTGTGTGCAACCTGTGTTTCATTGCATCCGGTGCCCCTTTCAATGGGCACTGGACATCTGCCTGGCTACACCACATCATGCTGCCCTGGATTTCGAACTGTTGATGGGTCCCTTAGTGGCCCATAACCAGGACTGTTCCTTGGGTATGCAGCTTGTGTACAACCCGTCTTAAGGGCCAGTGGCCGGAGGTGATCCTTGTGCAACTGGGCAGCATCTTCTGGATCTCAGTTTCATTGAAATCACCACAAGTTGCCCTTTTATGGTCTTGTCAACTACTGGATATGAGGAGCACGTTTGTTTCTTTGAGCTGCTCAACTGGATGGCTAACATTTCTAATATGGAAGGTTCAGATTTCTTATTGGAATTGTTGTCTTTTCACTTGGCATCCTACATCCTGGGTCCCCGCGATATGCTGTAATTGGACATATTTTGTACTGAAAACCTTTTTTTTCCAATTTGGCCATAATCCCTATAAATGACTGACTATGAACTGTTGTGAACGCTTTGGTTTTGCTTATCACCTGATTTCTGTCATCATTTTGGTGCTACCATCCTGACCAAGGGGAGGGAGGCATATGTCCCGTGCAGGCCCATTGTCTTTTTTCCCTATGTTAACATGAGCATGTTGCAGACTGTCCTCTGCTTTGCGCACATTACTATACTATGCTTTGTAAATATCAATCAAACACAAACCCACTGCCTGAAAATAATTTATAAATGAGCTATACGTCAAGGATCAAAAGGAAGGGAAATACATTATCCCATACCCATAGGACAAAAAACAGTGTGCAACAGAAGGGAGGGAAAAAACTGTACAACTAGACCATGTAGCAATTATTTTGAGACATATGTTTTAAATTTATTATACAGATTCTTAGTGTGTCTAAATATCAAAATTACATTTAATATATCTTATAATAAATATAATAACAGATCAATAAACAGTTGTACATACTTATGGTACCCCGGCGCAACAACATACAAATCAGCTACACCATACTACCAACAGAACCATACTACTTCACTCACACAACACACTGCACAATGGCCCCCCACTGCATCAGACACCAATAATCTCAACAAAGAGTGGTACAAGATGTCATACCAAAATTTTACAAACAAGAACCTTTATAGTTGTTCCATAAAGTGCATTAACCATAGATTAACTATTTTTATCCAATGGGTAGTTAATACATGTTTTTTGAGAAATTCGATGCAGATAACATGAAAACATGCAATTATGATTTATAATGAGGAAGTCGTGCTGATCGGTGGGGACCTACGCCGATGCGCGTTTTGGTGAAAGACCCAAGATATGGGTCACACCTTCTTCAGGGCGCTAAACACGGAATGCAGCAGAGGCTGCAGGCGCCTAGGGGACCTGAAATAAAAATGAAAAACACAGCTAGAGCACCTCCACAACTTGTAAAGATATGCACACTGGTTCCAGAGGGGCAGGAACCAAAAAAATCCCACAGGATACCAACAAGGCAGAGACGTGCATAGGAGGAAAAAGATCAATCTTATAACTCTAGATAAGTGAAAAACGTGCCCACTGAAGAAGTGATGAGGTGAAGTGATAATAAGACACCACAGTTGCCCCGCGAGCTAAAAGCTCACACCCATTGTGTTCATATTCATTTAAAAACTACCTGGGCTAATGCAAGCTCCTAAAAACCCAAGCAGGGGGGCCTTCTCTCATAGGTCGTGCTTCTAGAAAACAGGGCTCCATTTGGAGAAATGAAAATAATAAAATAAAAATAAAAAAGGACACTAGAGTTAGAACAACCCCCACTCAGGTGGAATCCATAAGAAGCTCTGGATCCAAGAATACAATTACTTAACGAACCTCCAATAATTAGCTATGAAGTGCCAACTGCAACAACACGGGCAGCCAGGATAGGTTAAAAGAGTCTTCTATCCAAAGAATAGAAAGGGGGGTCCATACAAGACGGGTGCCGGAGCGACAGAGCCAAAGTAAGTCATTTACATCCCCAACACTCTAAAAAAACAAACAAGAAATATATACAAGTTCAAGTCAGTAATAAGGCAAGGGGCAAGTGGACCAGATGCCACCTCGCCTAAAAAGAATCCAGAATCGCATAGAGAAGAACCAGCAATACTTTCCCCACAGCTGGGTCAAAACGCTCAAAACACTGGGGCTAGCAGTGGAACAATATCCTAGGGCAGTCCCCACAAACAAGGAACGAACTCCGGAGAGGGACACCAAGTCCCAGATTGCTACACATCAGTCACCCACATATAGCTTTAACCAATGGAAACAGAAACATAACCATAAGGTAATAAACAAATTGGAGTAAACAACAGGGAGTCCCTGGTGGCAGAATACTAGTGGGCCCTGCTGAGCGGGCGGGAGATGGTACGGGGGCCAAAACCTAAACATTCTGTGTGGGGCAAGTAGGAAGGGCGGCAACGGAGCTCCAAACTACTCACCTGCTGGTATACCGACTGCAGGCATCGTGACAGGACCGGATCAAGGTACGTCCGTGTAACAACCCATGGTGGGAGCAGAAGAGGATAAATTGACGTTTATATATACCGATTGGCTCCAGACGTGGATGGGAAGTTAAACGTAAGAATCCGAGAGCACGCCAGAAAATGGACATGTTGGAATAGGATGAGACGGGAAAGGGATATTTCACACGCTAATGCACAAAAAGATGTAGTCCAAAGGGGGACCCTAGGTAACCAGAATAAAATAAGACCCAAGGAACCCCAGCAAAAAAAAAAAACAAAAAGGGCTCCGAACCTACCGGGATAAAAATAAAGAAAAGCGGCGGCCATGATTGAAAGGTAAAACACTAAATCAAAACTTGAAGGGAACACCTGTTCCAAGAATGAAAGGCATGCCCTGGGAGAAGATACAGCGGCCATCAAGGAATGGTGGCCCGCCGAGCGAGACTCCAGGAGGGGTACCTGTTCCTAAATGAAGGTCGTATAAAGGCAATAAGGCCAGGGAACTGGAAAAACCTCTCGATAGTACGGGGTGGCAAACGGCACCCCAAGGAGGGGTGTTTTTTTTGCCCTCAAATGAGGGCAGAGCCAGTACCTTAGAACAGGGACCAGGGGGAAGAAAAGAGACAAAACCTGTCTTCCCGAGGGGTCTGAAAATTCACACCTATTCAAATGTCCTAGGTCGGACGGTCCTCTGTTAGTGGTGGACAGAGACAAAAATCCCAGTAAGGACAGGGAAGAAATTAAATAGCATTCTCCCAAGGTATCTGTTCATTTAAGCCTTTCTCTTGGGTTTTAAGAGAGAAGATCCAAAATACCTGGCGTTTTTTGCGGATAACTACAGTATCCTTTCCCTGCTGGGGTACTATTTTCTCAATGATGATCCACCTTAGATCTCTATCTGAGTGTTTCAGATCCTGCCAATGTTGGATCAACGGGGCAGTGTGTTTTGGAATGCGGATGTTGGATTTGTGTTCCCCTATTCTTTTCCTGCATTCACGGCCGGTCTCACCCACATATACGAGGCCGCATGGACACAAGATCAAATAAATGATATTGGATGACCAACAGTTGGTTATGTCCTTAAGGTAAACAGTTCTGTTGTTAAGTCTGATGTTGTCTGCCACAATGGCGTTAGCACAGGCCTGGCAATGCGCCACATTTGTGGTTGCCTTTGATGGGCTTACTACCAGTGATAGACTTCTGGCAGAAGTTTTCCTTTTCTGTTCTCTTGGCTCTAGCCAATAGGTTCCGTAAGTTGTTGTTCCTCCTGAATGCAAAAAGGGGTCTGAGTAGCATGTTTTCATCGTTATTGATGTTGAGAAGATGCCATTGGGTGTTAATGATTTGTCGAATTTTGCCATCCATATTGGAGTGTATGGTCACACACACCAGTTTCTCTTCCTTCTGTTTGTTATTATGCCTGAACATACTCTCCTGATCGTAATATTGTGTTCTTTTGAGTGAGTCTTTTGTCAGTTTAACAGGATATCCTCTAGCAATCAATTTGCATTTGAGGATCTCAGCTTAAGTCAGGAAGTCCCTTCTGTGTGATTGTTCTATACTATGATTTGTGCCACACTCTACTTTCACACAGAGCTTGCTGTTGTTTTCGCATTCTGTTCTTTCCTAGGGTTTAGACCGTAGATAAGGTCAAACAACAATGCCCATTTTTATTCTATTTTGGTCAGGCCCTAGCACCTAGACAAAGCACACAAATGCAGCTGTTGTTTGGGAACACATACTTTTGTCATATAGGTATGCACAAATAGGTAACAACACACTTAGAGAGGGATCTTTCCAGGGAAGAGATCGTGACAGCACCTGAGATATAGAACTTTTATCTGTGCATGCTAACCTACGGGGTCTGCTGCCAAAACCCAGAGATCTTCTGATATATAACAGTTTATCTTCTGTAGAAGGGGAGGGAGGTTAGGTTATTCTGCCTTATACAATGGCAGCTCTTTTTATGATTTATGGACTACTTACTATGCTGACCGTATTTGTGGCATGTATACTGCATACTAGTGCACATTAGTTAAAATCAACATTTTCAACTTTTCTCATTTCGTCAAATCCTATTGTGGACTAGTACGAGTGTGAGAGCGAAAGGGTGTGTCTTGCAACCGCGATTCCTGAGAGGGTCGGGAGTGTTGTGTTCTGGGGTGTCTAATCACTTGTTCCTCTGTGAGTGTGTAGGAGGGCAAGTGAGAAACTATAGCTAGTCAGGTGGAGAGGTGTGGTGCAGCGGCCAGGGCAGCTGTCTTCGGAGCACAGGGTTCACGGTTCGATCCCCTGCTCCGGCGGCAGCTCAGCTCAGCACCATGTGACTCTGGGCAATAGCTCACTTAATTTCCACGACGGCCCCCAGCGCCTTGAGACCCGTAAGGGTGAGTAGTTCGCGCTTTACAAATACGGATTTATTTAGTCCCGGGCTCATGGTTACTCAGGTAGTGGGATGACTCAGTCCCTGCATACTAAGGTTCTATGATCCAAAGCAGAGTTCTGTGACTCCTCAGAATCCCTGCAACAATTCCACATGGACACCCCGTTTTAGGGACTTCTCAAACCAGACCCCTAAATACTTATATTCCTTTACTGTCTCCAATTTAATGGGGCCCAGAAACCAGCTGAACGTTGTTATTTTATTACCGAAGCACAATTCTTTTGTTTTTCCATATTCACTACTAGTTTTTTATACATACAATATTCCATAAACATGTACAGCTTTCTTTGCAGGCCTATCTCTGTCTGATCTAAAATTACAAGGTTATCTGCATACAGAAGACATGCAACATGTTTGCCATCAAGTTTGGGACTGACACTCTGGAACACCCCTACCCCAGAATTGATGGAAAGTCAGCTACAAATAAAGAGAAGAGGAGGGGAGCCAAGACACACCCCTGTCTTAATCCATTTTGAATTAATATTTTCTGTGTCAAGGTTCCCTAAGTGTCGATAAAAACTTGTACCCAGTTATAACTATGTAGCTCCTGAATTATAGCGAGGAGATCCTTTGGGATGTCCCACCTCGTCAGTGTCTCCCATAAACGTTTTAGGTCCACCAGATCAAAGGCCGCCCAGAAGTCAATGAAACAACAGTACAGGCTGCCCCGCACGATGGACCAGAGAGAGAAGCAATGATCGATGGTAGAGTGCCCTTCCTTAAAGCCCCCCTGTTTTAAGTTATGTTTTGTTTTTTGCATTGGATCAGCACATAGTCTACCACTGGTATGGTATTGCAGTGGTTTTGTCCTGGGGTGACTCTGAAAACAGTTTCCACCTCACCTCAGGGTGTAATTTGTCTTTGTTGTATTATCAGTAGTGTTAGTGGGTATGTTCCTATGTTACGTGATTGTGTTAACAACTTCAATGAGTTGTGGGTGAAAATGCTGTTTATCCCCTTGCATGCTCAGGACGGCCCCCGGCCATCATGCGTCACGGTGGGCGTGTGCAGAGGACGGCCGGGGGCCGTCCGAATCCCGCCCACTATTCAAATCGCCCGCACAGCGTGAAAATTTGCGCCGCATGCAAGGGGTTAATGGGTGATATTTGTGGGCTGTACCGATTTGCTTGTGCATGTCTTAACGTGTTCTGTTTTCCGATGGAGCATGGTGAGTCTTGTATTACGCATTTTATGTATTTTGTGCTATGCACTGGTTTTTTTGTGTCTTTATCTCAGTTCAGTTCAGTTCAAAAACTTTATTCGGTATGTATAGAACAACCATAAAAGTATACATACATTGAAAACTGATTGCATTACGCATAAAAAACAAGACAAATAGCATCCAGTGCGCAACACGGGCCAAAATTAATCACATCTAAAAACGTACATACGTTAAAACTAAATACATTACATATAAAAAGAATCGGGTATTAAAAAACGGAGCAGGTAAAGCGTGTACAACGACATGGGGCCAAAATTAATCACATTTAAAACACTTAAAATATTATATTGAAAAGACAGTACAAATTCTTAAAAGACGTCGGGGGGTCGTTGCTATAACGATGCAACAATACTCTTGCGTGCATGAAAAGCATTTATAATAAAAAGTGCTACATTGAGACAAACCCTGGCATTGTTAAGTTCGGACAGGTATTTTATTGCAGCAAGATGTGAACCACTGCCATACGCAAGTAAAAGTGGTTTTAAGTAGTAATTTCTAAAACCTGTGTTAAAACCACAAAACAGCATAAAGTGCACAGTGCTCTGTTTGCTCTGTCCATCACATGGGCAACGAATCATGGCTGGAGGCCAAATTTTCATATTAGGGAAAGCCACTAAATGGTGAGCGATTCCCAATCTAAATCTAACTAATACAAAACGGTGCATAAGATTGGGAATGTATGTTAAGTAATCTTGACAGCCCGCATTGGAGGTAAATGATAAATAAAATTTTACAGTTGGTTTTCTACATTCACAATCAAGCCGAACTTCCCTCCTATGGTTCATAAAAGTTTCTCTAATGGCCAACTTCCTGAGTAAAGATACTTTAGTAGGATTAGTCCGTATTGACATCTTGAATAATTTACTGTACAATGAACTGATATAGCTTAACCAGGGAATCTTCATCGCATTATCCAGAGTAAAACAGTCTAAAATAATTTACTTTGTAAAACTGGTTTCTTCCTTAGACCATACGGAGTGCCAGAGCAATAATGGGCGAGATGCAACTATATCTATAAGATACTGTTGCCCCACTTCTTTGTGTATAATCTCTGAAGATGCAGAGGTGGGCAGACTGAGGAGGCGTTTGAGGTAACTATTTTCCTCTGTCTGTAATACAGAACAATTATGATAGCCCCAAATACGAGCCCCATATGTTGCAATCGATAAGACCTTTGCCCTATAAATAGTTGTCATCTCCTTGACGGGCCTAGAGCCCAGTTTTGCTAAAAATCTAAAAATACCTTGGGTACTTCTAGCCATTTTGCTCCTGACATTGGTAATCTCATGAGTATATGACCCGTTACCTGAAAAAGTAATGCCCAGGTAGCAAAAGGTATCAACCGGGTTCACAGGCGATTTATCCATAAAAAATGTTCTACTTTGTTTGTCCCGTGCCCCACAGACCATAGTATAAGTTTACTTTTATTAATAATTAATTTCCTGGTGTCTTTATCTCATTTGTTATTGTTAATTACAATTTTCTGTTCTATGTTGTTCTGCTGTTTCTTCCACCTCACCTCTGCCTCCTCCATTCATTTTGTGAAAAATTTAAAGGAAAACAATAAAAGTCCTAACTTTATGGTCAAATTAAATACATTTCCGCATTATAAGTATATGTGCTGTCTTTCAACAATATTTACATTTGTGCAGGTTATCCTTTTGCCTCAGTTTTCTCTCTAATCAATGCAGAGTAACTTAAGTGCTCCGCTTGCATACATTAAAAAACTCAGGTCTGTATTATAGATAGGTCTTTTTATGGCCCATCACCGCCACCCGACCCTCCAGTTTGTTATTGTGAGAAGTTGGCCTGGCATATGCTGTTCACTAATTAAAGTGGACACCTTGCACCAGAACAATTCGACTCTTATGGTAGGTAGGTTTAAGACAACCTTTATAGAAAGCTATCCTAGTGGTAGCTGTGGAGAGCAGCCTTCAGGCTAAGTCTTGAAGGAATGTAAAGCAGCTTGTTTTACCACACAATCTCTTGAATCACCAAATGAAAAGACACCACACAGGTATATATATCAAATATATATGTATTTATTAATAAACACTCTCTACTAATCTCTTTATGAGATTAGAGGTCAGGAACATATGTACAAGTCAAATCTTATCAGAATAAGTTTAGCACAATCGAATATCACAATCTTAGTTTGCTAGACCTAGGTCTAGGGCATCTAGAATCGAGGGACCCCCAAGAACCACCCCAGGTAGTTGTAGGAGACCCACAGGGGACGGACACGGTGACCTGGCACCGGTGTGAGTCCTGTGCGAGTCTATGCGCTCAGACGCGATTGGGATATCAATGTTAAAGGTCTCTTGCGTGTTCGAGGCGAACACACCGATTGGTCCTTGTACGAGTCGAAGGACGCGGTCACAGATAGAGATGCAAGGGAGATGGACGCGCTGTGTCTAACACAGACGCGAACCTTGTGCGAGTCAGTGCAATGGAGATCTCAGAGTTACAGGCCCTTTGTGTGTTCGAGGCGAACACCGATCGGACTCAGTACGAGTCGAAGGATACAGTTTTAGATAGTGTTGCAAAGGAGATGGACGCGGTGTGTCTAACACAGACGCGAACCCTGTACGAGTCAGCGCAATTGTCGCACTTGGAAAGTTAGCGTTTTAGGACACTTCTAGTGACGCTACAAGCAAGTCACTTACAGGGTAAGTAGTTCTAGGGCCCACACCCACAAGAGCACTGTAGTGCTGAAGTTACCTCACCCAGGGGAGCCGGGTGCATAGGTGTTCTTTGGTGTCGGGTCGTGGCGTCGTTTTCAATGGGAGCCAGTGAAGACTTGCTGCTTGCGGCGACAGGAGAAGTGTCCGGAGGAATCCAAGCCTGGATTCGGAAGATGGAAGACCTGAAAGCAGAGGGGACAGTGTTCAAAGTCACTTGGCAGTGACTCGGGGCAAAGAAGATGGATGCCCACCGTCGTCGCAAGATTCAGGTCATTCACGGTTGCCTTGACTCTTCAGCCACGGGGTCCAGGAGGCGTCGACGACAACCAGGAGCTGGATTCGACGTATCGCACGATGTCTGCAGCTTACAACGGTGTCGGCGACTCGATTGGAGCCAACAAGCCTTGGTAACAGCAAGTCTCGGGAAAAGTGTGAAGAGGCAATGGCGCAGACCAGCAAGGTCTGGGGGACTCACCCAGCGAGGGTAAGTCAGGGCAGGCCTGGAGCAACCAGGGGAGCCCTTTGGTTTCTTTAGAAAGTCTTCTGGGGACCCACAAGCCAGCTGGCAAGGGATCGTGAAGATGCCTCGGGAGGATTCGCTCACAGGGGCCCACGGTCACTCGGGATGTGGCAGGCCTCTGATCTTAGGAGGGATTCCTGCTGGAGGCTGGGACCACCCGTGGTCCAAAGCACAAGTTCGTGGAATGTTGTGAAGGGGTTGCACTTGACAATAGTGCATGGTACCGTGGAGAAGTGTGGCTCAATGGTTAGAGCGGCAGACCCTGATGCAGAGATCTGGCCCGGGACCAGGGTTCAATTCCCGCCTCAGCGGTTCTTGGACTCAATTTCCTCGGACCTGATAATTCTCGCCTCGGTGCCTATTCTAATCATGGGTCCCACTCTGCAACTCTGGGCAATAGCTTGCTTAATCTCCACAACGGCCCCACCAGCGCTGGGATGCCTGGCTTCACCTTGGGGGTGCCCAGGAGTGGACATTTCACAGGGAATAGCCAGGAAGGGTTCCACAGCGGTATGCGTATAGCGCCAGGATGCCCCAGTTGGGGTGGCAGTGCGCTTTACAAGTACGAATTTACCTTTACCCAGGGGTCGCCGTTCCTCGTTACTCTTGAGGTCCACTGGCCTCAGCTTCGCTGGGGACTCACGATGGCCTTTGTGAAGTCAGGAAATCTACTTCTTGGGCTGCAGGGACTTCGGACTCCGGCGGGAGCGGCGTAGTTTGCGACCGTCGTTTGTAGTTTTTGGTGCCTGCCAAGCAGGGGAGTCACTCCTTGACTCCAAGGGAGATTCTTCAGTCTTCCAAAGGTAGTGGAACGTCGAAGGTCCGGGATTCTTCTTCAGAGCGTCGTCCAGGGAAATCTAGGGTGCAATGCACAGGTTCCCCCTCTTATACTAAAAGGAGGGGAGGGACTAGCTCTATGACCCTACCTATGGGAGGGCCCGGGGAGTGGGTGGCTACACCCACTTCCCTTTGTCCAGTTTCGCGCCAGAGCAGGGACAGGTAGCCCCTGAGCCGGTTTGAACTGGCATATGCACAGAGGAGCCTTCTGCTCCCCCAGTGCAGGACTTCAAAGCACTTTAAGAGTGCACCCACCCAGCCCCAATACACTAAACCCTGTCTGGGAGGTGGTCACACCCCCTTGGGGCAGGATATCTATTGTTGGGCTTCCTCCACGGCGAGTGTTGGTCATCAGCAGGAGGGCAGCCCAGTGTCTGTGACTGGTGGCATCCATTTTGTGATGCCAGGGCTCTGCAGGATTCTACTGCGTTTCCACAGTAGGTACATGTCTATCCCTCTAGAAGGGTGGAATGCTACCCCCGCCGCCAGGACTGGCAGGGGGGGGGGTAGTATTCCAAGGTGTTTGACACCAAACACGACATGTTTCGATGCAGCCATTCCAAAGTTAGCATTTTACCGCGAGGATATAATGCACCTAAAAGTATATGGTTTAACCGCATCCACAAACAGCACCAGAGAATGGACTCTGAGAGCTGCAGAGGGGCCCTGCTCAGGCAGAGGCACCCCCTCACATAGAAGCCAAGCACCCTGCCCTCAGGATTGATAGGGCCTGCCTTAGGGGTGACTGACAGGTTTATATGTGTGTGTGTAGGAGAGATATAGGGGACCTATATCTCAGTGAGGAGTGCTAGCACTTCCTCACCCAGGCTGCAGTAGCAGGCCTGTGGTGTCAGATTTAGTCTGCTTCCCAGGGGTGGCATAATACATGCTGCAGCCCCTGGTAGGCCTGTGAAGTACCTATGCCCTTGGTACCTAAGGTACCATATACTAGGGACTCATAAGGTACCACAGTATCCAATCACTAGTGCACCTAGAGTGCACTCCAAATCGTTTAAAGAGAAAGCAGATAGGCTGGGGACCTGAATAGCAGGTTCCCAGCCAAACTAAGTCAAAAACCAACAAAACACGAGGAAAAAGTGGGGGCAACCATGTAGTCAGATTCCACCTTCCTACATAACCCCCCCAAACGAAAGGAGATGAGGCTAACCTTGTCCAGGTGAGCCTGTATTTACTGAGTGGCCATATAAGGAAGTACCTGCACTAGCATGGTTACCCCCTGTCTTATGGTCCACTAAGTTATCCCTCACCCTAAGGGTATGAGAGGGTCTCCACCATGGGGAATTACTACCTGTGGGGTGTTTTGGTAAAGGACAAGGCTGATGAGGTGTCTGAGCAGGGAAGTGAGACCCTAGGGAAGTTGGTCTCAGTTTCCTCAGATCACTGGTCACCATGTATACCTGTCTTTCCATGACTGAGCTGCACTTTGCTCTAAGGGTCAACCTTTGGCTGCCTACAGCTGGGGGTTGGGTCCCTTTGGGTGGAACACTGGAGGGACATGGCAGGTTTGGAACCTTTTGGTTCCAGGTTTGCCCTTGCCTTTCAGAGTCCTTCTGGGGAAGGTCCCTACACAAAGCTATGGGGGATCCCTCAGTGTGTGGAGGAATTTTCACCTGGCTAGGGCTACTAGACTGGGTGCCCCAAATCTGCTGATGGGGGGGGTTCCTCTGGACAGGGGGCCCTGTGGGGTCCACTGACCTCCCTGACCTCTGCAGCCCTGGGCTGACTGAGGCAGGATAGAGAGGGGCAGGTTACCTGCTCCAGACTGGGTACCACCTTGGAAGGGTCCTCTGCCATCAGGGGTGGGGCCAGGCCAGGCCTGACTACCTCTGGGGCAGTTCCTTCACTAGGGGTAGGATCAGTTCCCTGAGGAGGCTGACCCTTACCTGCTGTCTGGGGGAAGGAGACTTTTCTTCAACCCCTGTGCTCTCTTTTGGGGGAGAGTGGGCCATTCTTCCAGGCTCCATCTCTCCAGCATTTCCCTGGGCTGGGGCTGTGGCCATCACAGCCCCACTAGCTCTTTCAGGGACGCCTAGCATCTTCAGATGGGTTTGGTGTTCAACTTCAGCCCAGGCTGAAATTTCCAGATCATTGCCCATCAGGCAATCTACAGGCAAGTTGGGGGACACTGCCACTCTTTTTGGGCCTGTGACCCCCTCCCAGCTGAGATTGACTATGGCCATGGGGTGATCTGTCCTGACACCATCAATGTTGGTCGCCTGGTATTTAAACTCAGGTAAAAGCTGGTGAGGGGGGACTAGTTTCCCTGCCACCATGGTGACACTAGCCCCTGTGTCTCTGAATGCCACAGCCTTCTGACCATTAATCATTGGCTCCAGTCTGTACCTGCCCAATGCAATGGGACCCATGGTAAAGGTGGCAAATCCTATACCACCATCAGAGTCTGAGGAGTCGGTTGAGGGGGACCTGTCTAAACTAGGGCCCACCTCTGTTCCCCTTGCAAAAGCACCTAACTTTTGGGCGCACTACTCCCAACTGGAGGATTACTACTGGTAGTACCAGGAGGGGTGGTAGTAATAGCTGGAGGAACAGTTTCCTTATTGCCAATCCTGGGGCAACTGGGATCAGTTTTCCAGTGTCCAGGCTTTTTACAGACATGGCAATATGGTTTCTTTTCAGGAGAGGAAGGAGTTTGGGACCCACCACCAGAAGAGGACTTTTGGGGCCCTGTAGTGGACTTATCCTTAGATTTATCCCCACCTTTCTCTTGGGACTTGGTAGAATCTTTCTTCTGGTCACCACCCTGATTCTTAGGCCTTACCCTGGTTCTGACCCATTTGTCTGCCTTCTTTCCCAATTCTTGGGGAGAGGTCAGATCAGAGTCCACCAGGTACTGGTGTAAAAGCTGGTTTTGACAATTATTAAGGATCTGCTCCCTCATGATCAAATTGTACAATCCTTTGAGATCAGTAACCCTACTGCCAATCAGCCAACCCTCCAGAGCCTTGGTTGCACAATCTACAAAGTCAGTCCAGTCCTGAGTCTGTGCCTTCTGGGTGTCTCTGAACTTCAACCTGTACTGCTCAGTGGTTAAGCCAAACCCATCTATCAGTGCACTCTTCAGGACTTCATAGTTATGAGCATCCTCTTCTTTAACAGTGAGGAGCTTGTCTCTACCTTTATCTGAAAAGGAGAGCCACAAGATTGCTGCCCACTGCCTTTGGGGGACCTGCTGTACTCTACAGGCCCTCTCCATAGCAGTTATCCACTTGTGGATATCATCCCCACTCTGGTAGGGAGGAACAACCTTGCTCAGGTTCCTATGGTCTGGAATAGATTCTCTGCCTCTAGGGACACTGTTGCTGCCACCAAGGGGTTCTAACCCCTCTCTTCTAGAAGCTCTCTGGATCTCCAGGGCTTCTCTATCCAGTGCCAACTGCTTGGTTCTGAGGGCAACTCTTGCTTCCTCATACTGCAGAAGTTTGCACATTCTTTCAGAGGAGGTCTCTCTTATGGGAAAGTATGAGTTCTTCTGGTGGACAAATTCTCTGCCAGAGTGATAAGAGTGCTCAGATTCCCTGGAAGGGGACCTATGCCTCTCCTCCACTCTGTCAGTTCTCTTAGGGAGAATTCCTCTGTCCTTTTCAGGCCCCTTGAGGCCTGGCCCTTCAATCACAGAGTCCTGGTCATTCTGATTGGACATTCTAGTGTTGTGCAGTGTTGTACTACCTACACTAGTTTGTGGCCTACTGATACTAGCTTGAGCTGTAGAAAGGGTGTGCTATCCCTTGGCACACAGCTCTAAGTTCAGTAGAACTTATCGATACTAAGCTTGACTTTATATGTACCTTAAGTACCTATAGTGGTTTTCAGTTAGTAATTCAAATAGAGATTTTCTGGTAAAACAATAGCAAGCTGGAATCCCACACGCTGCCACCAATATGAGACGTTGGCCTGGCATATGCTGTTCACTAATTAAAGTGGACACCTTGCACCAGAACAATTCGACTCTTATGGTAGATAGGTTTAAGACAACCTTTATAGAAAGCTATCCTAGTGGTAGCTGTGGAGAGCAGCCTTCAGGCTAAGTCTTGAAGGAATGTAAAGCAGCTTGTTTTATCACACAATCTCTTGAATCACCAAATGAAAAGACACCACACAGGTATATATATCAAATATATATGTATTTATTAATAAACACTCTCTACTAATCTCTTTATGAGATTAGAGGTCAGGAACATATGTACAAGTCAAATCTTATCAGAATAAGTTTAGCACAATCGAATATCACAATCTTAGTTTGCTAGACCTAGGTCTAGGGCATCTATAATCGAGTAACCCCGAAGAACCACCCCAGGTAGTTGTAGGAGACCCACAGGGGACGGACGCGATGACCTGGCACCGGTGCGAGTCCTGTGCGAGTCTATGCGCTCAGACGCGATTGGGATATCAATGTTAAAGGTCCCTTGCGTGTTCGAGGCGAACACACCGATCGGTCCTTGTACGAGTCGAAGGACGCGGTCACAGATAAAGATGCAAGGGAGATGGACGCGCTGTGTCTAACACAGACGCGAACCTTGTGCGAGTCAGTGCAATGGAGATCTCAGAGTTACAGGCCCTTTGTGTGTTCGAGGCGAACACCGATCGGACTCAGTACGAGTCGAAGGATACAGTTTTAGATAGTGTTGCAAAGGAGATGGACGCGGTGTGTCTAACACAGACGCGAACCCTGTACAAGTCAGCGCAATTGTCGCACTTGGAAAGTTAGAGTTTTAGGACACTTCTAGGGATGCTACAAGCAAGTCACTTACAGGGTAAGTAGTTCTAGGGCCCACACCCACAGGAGCACCGTAGTGCTGAAGTTACCTCACCCAGGGGAGCCGGGTGCATAGGTGTTCTTTGGTGTCGGGTCGCGGCGTCGTTTTCAATGGGAGCCAGTGAAGACTTGCTGCTTGCGGCGACAGGAGAAGTGTCCGGAGGAATCCAAGCCTGGATTTGGAAGATGGAAGACCTGAAAGCAGAGGGGACAGTGTTCAAAGTCACTTGGCAGTGACTCGGGGCAAGGAAGATGGATGCCCACCGTCGTCGCAAGATTCAGGTCATTCACGGTTGCCTTGACTCTTCAGCCACAAGGTCCAGGAGGTGTCAACGATGACCAGGAGCTGGATTCGGCGTGTTCCACAATGTCTGCAGCTTACTGCGGTGTCGGCGACTCGATTGAAGCCAACAAGCCTTGGTAACAGCAAGTCTCAGGGAAAGTGTGAAGAGGCAATGGCGCAGACCAGCAAGGTCTGGGGGACTCACCCAGTGAGGGTAAGTCAGGGCAGGCCTGGGACAACCAGGGGAGCCCTTTGGGTTCTTTAGAAAGTCTTCTGGAGACCCACAAGCCGGCTGGCAAGGGATCGTGAAGACGCCTCGGGAGGATTCGCTCACAGGGGCCCACGGTCACTCGGGACGTGGCAGGCCTCTGATCTTAGGAGGGATTCTTGCTGGAGGCTAAGACCATCCGTGGTCCAAAGCACAAGTTCGTGGAACATTGTGAAGGGCTTGCACTTGACAATAGTGCACAGTACCCAGGGGTCGCGGTTCCTCATTACTCTTGGGGTCCACTGGCCTCAGCTTCGCTGGGGACTCACGATGGCCTTTGAGAAGTCAGGAAATCCACTTCTTGGGCTGTAAGGACTTCGGACTCCGGCGGGAGCGGCGTAGTTTGTGACCGTCGTTTGTAGTTTTTGGAGCCTGCCAAGCAGGGGAGTCACTCCTTGACTCCAAGGGAGATTCTTCAGTCTTCCAAAGGTAGTGGAACGTCGAAGGTCCGGGATTCTTCTTCAGAGCGTCGTCCAGGGAAATCTAGGGTGCAATGCACAGGTTCCCCCTCTTATACTAAAAGGAGGGGAGGGACTAGCTCTATGACCCTACCTATGGGAGGGCCCGGGGAGTGGGTGGCTACACCCACTTCCCTTTGTCCAGTTTCGCGCCAGAGCAGGGACAGGTAGCCCCTGAGCCGGTTTGAACTGGCATATGCACAGAGGAGCCTTCTACTCCCCCAGTGCAGGACTTCAAAGCACTCTAAGAGTGCACCCACCCAGCCCCAATACACTAAACCCTGTCTGGGAGGTGGTCACACCCCTTGGGACAGGATATCTATTGTTGGGCTTCCTCCACTGCGAGTGTTGGTCATCAGCAGGAGGGCAGCCCAGTGTCTGTGACTGGTGGCATCCATTTTGTGATGCCAGGGCTCTGCAGGATTCTACCACGTTTCCACAGTAGGTACATGTCTATCCCTCTAGAAGGGTGGAATGCTACCCCCGCCGCCAGGACTGGCGGGGGGTAGTATTCCAAGGTGTTTGACACCAAACACGACATGTTTCGATGCAGCCATTCCAAAGTTAGCATTTTACCGCGAGGATATAATGCCCTTAAAAGTATATGGTTTAACCGCATCCACAAACAGCACCAGAGAATGGACTCTGAGAGCTGCAGAGGGGCCCTGCTCAGGCAGAGGCACCCCCTCACATAGAAGCCAAGCACCCTGCCCTCAGGATTGATAGGGCCTGCCTTAGGGGTGACTGATTGGTTTATATGTGTGTGTAGGAGAGATATAGGGGACCTATATCTCAGTGAGGGGTGCTAGCACTTCCTCACCCAGGCTGCAGTAGCAGGCCTGTGGTGTCAGATTTAGTCTGCTTCCCAGGGGTGGCATAATACATGCTGCAGCCCCTGGGAGGCCTGTGAAGTACCTATGCCCTTGGTACCTAAGGTACCATACTCTAGGGACTCATAAGGTACCACAGTATCCAATCACTAGTGCACCTAGAGTGCACTCCAAATCGTTTAAAGAGAAAGCAGATAGGCTGGGGACCTGAATAGCAGGTTCCCAGGCAAACTAAGTCAAAAACCAACAAAACACCAGGAAAAAAGTGGGGGCAACCATGTAGTCAGATTCCACCTTCCTACAGTTATTGAGGCTGAAGATGTTCACGGTGTATCTCATATCTTACACTAATTGAGGGGGTCAGCTTTTAACCAGCTCTTAGAAGCCATCCTATGAACATTCTTCGACAGTGCTTTGACCGCACGTGTGTCTTACTCACAAATACAGAAACTTTCTAACTCCAATAAGTGCAAATATTTTTTGATAAACCCCATGTTTTCATTGCTTCTACATTCGCAGGAATCTCAAGTCGCTTTTGTAGTCGAGGTGCACTGATGCATACAATTTTCATGCAGTTGACGGGTAATATGTATTTTGCATAATATGCCTCATTAGAGCGACAAAATATGCATATTACTCTTGGGCAAAAAATTCACAATTTTGCCACGTTCACTTACTCACCAGAGCTGAAACCCCAAATCCCCAGTTATTACCTAGCTTTAGTTTACCTTTTCCATGAAGCGCATATTTTCATGGTGTATTCAACATTAACACTCATTATAGTAATTAAAGGACACAATGCCCAGGTTGGAGTATAGTGTACTACGATAGCGTGGTAGGTAGAGACTTGTGTGTAACTGCTAGATCCCACGTTTTAAATGCAGTCATGCAAAACAGCCTTTATTTTTTTTAAATTTCATAATAATGAGCATAATTGAGTTTAATTATAAAAACACAATTTAATTATGCAAGAACAAGCAGTACAGTGTGAGGATGGGCTACAGAAAAGCTCAATGTTATTTAGGGCAATAAAAAAAGTGGAAGATTTTATATCTGCAATCAGATTTCTAAAATGAGTTTAGTTAACTCTTTCAGGTGTCCCGGCGCAGTTTTTAAAGCTAATTCTAATAACAAATAATACTCAAATAATGCATGTTTAAAGGTAAAACGCCTGGTATAAAATAAAAGTACCAGGTTGAGCTGTAACCGCCTGAGGCCGGAGACTATAAACTGAGCTGTTTGTCAGACAATGCGCTGTTGATCTTCCTGTGAGCTAATCTTGTGAAGTCTGGCATATGTCAGGACAGTCGCGGCTCCTGGAGGGAGTGCTGCGGGGCGGTGGGGCGGGGCGGGGCAGGGGAGGGGCAGGGTGGGGGGTAGTAAACTCCGGCATACGGCCGAACGGAGGTAAGTACATAAATAAATAAATAAAACAAAATACATTGCGCGCGCTGCAACGCCAAATGGCGATGCGGCGCGCGCAATGTAATTCGGTGGTTGTTCCTTGCCCATGGTCCGACCATCATCTGATCAAATTTATCATTAAAAATCTCACTAGGGCCAAAACTCCCACTTCTGATGGTGGGGCAGCGAGGAGCTGGAACAACACCAACAAAAGTCAATTCCTCGAGACATTGACCAACACAGTCCCGCCCGCCCAATCCTCTATTAACCGCAGTGAGGAAAACTTAACAGCTTGGCTACTAGCAGCCAGTAACAAACATGCACCCTTTAGAAAAATACATCGAGCCCGACGCCACGAGGCACAGAGATGGTTCTCCTCCGACTTAAAAACCTTAAAACTAGCCCTTCGGCAATCTGAAAGGAGGTGGAGAAGAAAATACCTACCTGAGGAAAAATGCAGCTACTTAGCTGCGTTAAAAGACTACAAAAAAGCTATTCTGACCACAAAAGCCGCATATTTCTCTTCCAAAATTGTGACCTCCACAAATCGGTCCAAAGAAATTTTCTCGATAGTTAATGAACTATCCAACCCCGACAGAGTGACACTAAAACCCACGCCTTCTCAAACCTTATGCGACTCTCTGAACAACTTCCTCATTGACAAAATTAAGGGTATTAAGGCTAGCATCCCTGTTAGAAATGGGGGTCTCTAGTTGGCAATGGCTGGCCACTGTCCAAGTAGGGACCCTTCTTCCTAAGTCAGAGTGAGAGGGCTACCCTCTTTAATACCCCTGCTCAACCCTGTGGTAACGTAGCACGAGCAGGTAGGCTTATCTCAGAGGCAGGGTGTGAAGCATTTATGATCATACACAGTAACACAGTGAGGAACACTACAAAGGGACACCACACAAGTAGTTATTATAAAAAATAAGTATCTTTATATAAAGGCAGATTTATCACAAGACCAATAACTGTAAAAGCCACTATACTGTCAAAAATAGGATAGCTGTTGAAAGGCTGTCAAAAATAGTTCAAAGGTTGCAAAAATAAGGTTCAAGTTCAAAGCAGTGGTCTCTGCGACCCTTTCTTTCACAAAGTACCTGGGTTTAGTAGCAAAACCAACAAAGTGTCGCAAATAAGCTGTAGCGATGATTCTCGGCACGCGAGGCCGGCGATGCGTTGAAATCCTTGCCGCAAGGGAGGATGATGCGCCGATCTGCGGGATGTGTGCGGAGACGATGCAACAAACTTCTGCACGCTGGACCGCCGATGCGATTACTTTCTTGACGCGTGGGAGAAGTCGATGCGGTGATCCTGTTGCGCTGTGCGATCGTGTTGCGATGCGAAGACAAGACGCTCCGCGAGGGAGCGACGAAATTCGGTGCGATGCGATCAAAGTGGCGAACGCACGGCGTCCGCACTGCGATGTCTCGAAGCGATGATTTCTTTAAGGGTTGCGAGTGCGCGGCGACAGCAGCGCGATGATCTTTCCAGCGCGTCTCGGCTGCAGCGGCTCGCAAAGGGCGTCAGCGATGGTTTCGGGTTGCGGGCCCTCGGCGGCAGTAGCGCGATGATTTTCCCAGCGCTCTCGACTGCAGCGGCCCGCAAAGATGCGTTAGCGTCGATTTCTTACCCTCTTTTCTCTGATGCAAACTAGAGGCCCTGGAACTCACAGGAGCCTCCTCAGCAGATAGCAGTCCTCGCAGGGAGGAAGCAGGAGGTTGGTGGTGGAGTCTGTTGTGCCTGAGACTCCAGAAGGAGGCTAGCTCTTTTCCTAGCCCTTGGGTGATTGCTGTACAAAAATAAAAGTTCTCTCAAGAGTTCCTTTTCCTCTTCTTCAAGGTCCAGTGGTCACTGCTGCAGGCCAGTGCAAGAAACAACACACAGCACAGGGACAGTCACTTCCTGCAGATTCCTCCAGTGGCACGGACAGAGTTTCCTCTCCAGATCCAAAAGCAATACAAAAGTAGGGGTTTGAGCACAGATATTTATACCCCAAAACCTTTGATCCTTGAAGCTACCAGTCCCTGAACTTAGCCAGAACCAGTTCTGCTCAGGCCTGGAGCACTTTGTTTACCAGGCTGCATCCTTCCTTTCAGAAAGAGGGGGTCTGCTAGCAGACACACAGTGGGAGGTGGAGCCAGCATTCACCTTGCCAGGCACAGCCCTATTCAGATCAAAGAGCCACCCCTCCCCACACTCTAAATGCAGATCTCTCTATTCCACCCAGGTCTGACTCAGCCTGTCCTGCCCCTCTAAAACCAGACAGCCAATACACATAACGGCAGAGCACACTGGAAGGCTTAGGCAAGAAAATACCTACTTTCTAAAAGTGGTATTTTCAAACACAGAATATAAAAATAAACTTCACTAAAAGGTGTATTTTAATATTCTGAGCTCAGGCATACTAAATTCGTTTTTCTACCATGTTCCTGGGGTCAGTTAGGACTATAGCATGTAATAGTCAAACTGCCCATTCTAGCCTATGAGGAACAGGTAGCCTTACAGTAGTGAAAAACGAAATGGTGCATAATTCACTACCAGGACATGCTACCCACACCAAGGCATGTCCTGCTTTACACATACAAGGCACCCTCTTTGGCCGCTTTGGCCGCTTCTTGGAAGTCAGCTCAGTCAAGGGGGCAACAATGTTGCCATACCCCTTGACAAACCTCCTGTAATAACCCGTGAGTCCTAAGAAGGCCCTCACCTGGGTCTGGGTCCTTGGGGGCTCCCAAGCCAGGATGGTTTCAATCTTGGGCTGAAGGGGCGCCACCAGGCCGCTCCCCACCTGGTGTCCCAAGTACACCACCGAACCCTGCCCAATCTGGCACTTACTGGCCTTGATTGTGAGGCCTACTCTGCGCAGCGCCATCAACACTTCCCAGGGGTGGCGCAAGTGGTTCTCCCAGGAGGAACTAAACACTGCAATGTCATCCAGGTAGGCGGCACTGAAAGCCTCCAGCCCAACCAACACCTGGTTGACCAATCTCTGGAAGGTGGCAGGGGCATTCTTCATCCCAAAGGGCATCACACGGAACTGGTAGTGCCCATCTGGTGTGGAGAATGCTGACCTCTCCTTTGCCCCATCAGTTAAGGCGATCTGCCAGTACCCAGACGTCAGATCAAACGTGCTGAGGTACCGGGCAGCCCCTAACCGGTCTATGAGCTCATCAGCTCTGGGGATGGGGTGCGCGTCGGTCTTGGTGACCGAGTTGAGACCTTGGTAGTCCACACAGAACCTAAGTTCAGGAGTGGCACCAGGCGTCGCAGCTTTTGGTACCAAGACCACGGGGCTGGACCAGGGGCTGCTAGAGGACTCAACCACCCCTAGGGCGAACATTTTGGAGACCTCCTCCTTAATGCAAGCCCTGACCCTGTCAGTTACCCTGTAAGCCTTGTGCTTGACAGGAGAACTGTCCCCGGTATCCACTTCATGGACGCACCAATCAGTGACACCAGGTACCAGGGAGAACAAATCAGAAAATTGCCCCAACAGGTGGTGACAATCTCTCTGTTGCTCAGGGGTCAGTGTGGTGGAGAGGATCACACCCTCCACTGACCCATCCTTCTCTTCTGCACACAGGAGGTCAGGGAGAGGCTCACTCTCCTCCTCAACCCCATCATCTGTGGCAAGAAGCATGCCCACTTCAGACCTCTCAAAGTGGGGCTTTAGGCGGTTCACATGCAGGACCCGCAAGGGGTTCCTGGGAGACTGAAAGTCCACCAAGTAGGTAACCGGACTTTTGCGCTCCACCACCTCAAATGGACCGGTCCACTTATCTTGGAGCGCACAAGGCTCCACTGGGGCCAGTACCCAAACCTTCTGACCAGGTTGAAATTCGACCAGAGTGGCATTCTGGTTGTGCCAACATTTCATTTCTTCCTGGCTGGCTTCCAGATTTGCCTCAGCAATTTTTCTGAAACGCCGAGTCTGGTTCCTGAAGGCCAACATGTAGCTAAATACATCTTGGGGAGGTTTCCTGGGAGATTGCTCCCAGCCTTCCTTGACCAGACTCAGAGGTCCTCTAACCGGGTGGCCATAAAGGAGTTCAAAGGGACTGAACCCTAAGGACTTCTGGGGCACCTCACGGTAGGCAAACAACAGGCATGGCAAGAGGACGTCCCACTTACGCCTCAGGGGCTCTTCTAGGCCCATGATCATGCCCTTCAAGGTCCGGTTGAACCTTTCAACCAGACCATTACCTTGGGGGTGGTAAGGAGTGGTGAACTTATACGTTACCCCACACTCCTTCCACAGAGACTTCATGTACTGGGAGATGAAGTTGGTCCCCCTGTCAGACACCACCTCTCTGGGGAATCCCACACGGGAGAAAATCCCCATCAGTGCACGTCCCACCACGGGGGCTGTCACTGTCCTGAGCGGGATGGCTTCAGGGTACCGGGTGGCATGGTCCACCAAGACCAGGATGAACCTGTTGCCCATGGCTGTCTTGGGGTCCAGAGGCCCCACAATGTCAATGCCCACTCGCTCGAATGGGGTACTCACAACTGGAAAGGGCTGGAGTGGGGCCTTGATCTTCCCCCACTCTTCCCACTTGCCTGGCAAGTCTCACAGGTCCTGCAATGAGTGTCTGAACTCTTGTGCATCTGGGGCCAATAAAAGTGGGCGGCCAGCCTCTCAAAGGTCTTGGTCTGCCCCAGATGTCCTGCCAATGGAATGTCATGAGCCAACCCCAGTAGGAAGGTTCTGAAGCACTCGGGTACCACCAGCACACGGGCTGACCCTGGCTCAGCAACCTTAGGCTCACTATACAGGAGACTCTTCTCCCAATAAATCAGATGTGAACCAGACATGTCACCTTCTGCCTGGGCTGCAGCCTGTCGCCGCATAACCTCAAGAGAGGGGCAAACTCTCTGCTGCCCACAAAATTCCTCCCTGGTGGGTCCCCCTTCCTGCTGCCAATGAGTCAGCTCAGGCAGGTCCCCCAGTTCAGTGATCTGCTCCCCGGTAGGCTCCAGGGCATCCCCCTCAGGGTCTGCTCCTTCCTGGGCCGTGGGAACCAAGGGGGCCGGCTTCCCGCGCCCCCTGCCCCTTCTCTCTAAGGCAGGGATCTGGGCCCTACTCTCAGGCTCCAGATCCTTTTCAACACCCTCCTTGGCTGCCATGGACCGAGTGGTAGCACACGCCCACTCAGGCAGACCCAACATCTCCACCATAGCCCACGGGGAGTCCTCTAAATAATTGCCCAGCAGACAGTCTACAGGCATGGCGGGCCTCACAGCTACCTGAAGAGTTCCTGAGACCCCCCCCCACTCAAAGGGAACCTGAGCCACCTCACATTGGCTCTCTGAGTTGTCGGCGGACACTACTGGGTAGAATGCATGAGGGACAACCTGCTCTCTGGACACCAACCGGGAGCTGACAGCAGTTACACTGGCCCCTGTGTCTCTTAGAGCCTCCACCCTATGGCCATTGATGGTCACCCACTGCCTGTATTTCTTAGTGTTAGCAGGCAGTGCAGGCTTGGGGACCATCTCAAAGTCCCCTAATGAGACAAGGGTCAACTCTACGGGATCCCACCCCTCTCCTCCTCTCCCAGGGCTACACTAGCAATCTGGCGGAGTGGTGCACGGGGGGGGTGCACTGGCCCCCCTTTGGGGGCACTGGGGATCAAAATATCTGTGGCCCACTTGACCACAGTTGTAACACATGGGGGGCTCCCTGGAAACAGGCCTACCTGTTGGGGGCCCGGTCCTCCTTTCTTGTGGGGGCTGGGACACCACTGCTTGGTTCCCTGGGGGATTACTTTGGGGCCCTCGGTGGAACTCCCTCTGTTGACCCTTGTCCCCCCCACTCCTCTGCTGGGGACCCTGCCCACCTTTGGCGACGTCTCCCACTGGACTCTTGCGGACCCGGGTGCTCACCCAGCGGTCCGCCTCCTCAGCAAGCTTCCTAGGGTTAGTCAGCTTGCAATCAATTAGGTGCTGGCGTAGCTCAGGAAAACAATTACTAGATAAATGCTCCCATGCAATCAAATCATACAACTGTGCAAAAGTTTCTACTTTGCTACCTTTTACCCAGCGTTCCATGGCTCTGCAAAAAAAGGACACATATTCAACCCACGTGGTACCCTCTAGCTTCTTACAGACCCTAAACCTCTGCCTATACATCTCAGGGGTCAAACCATAGCGGGTCATCAACGCTTCCTTCATGTGGGCATAAACCATCCTACTTTCTGGGGGCAGGTCCAACAAGGTATCCCTCCCTCACTCACAAAGCGTCCCCACAACCCCGCTCCCCAATCCTTCTCAGGGACCCGGTGGGACACCATGGCTAATTCATAAGCGGCAAACCATTGCCCAATATCTTCACTTTTGTGGAAATCTTTAATAACCTCCTTGGGTATATACACCCTACTCTCAGGGTGCACTACAGGTACGCTGCCACCAGAGGGGAGATTTCCATGCTCTTAGCTTTAATCTCCAACTCCCTCAATACTCTCTCATGCTCCAGCTTCATCCTCATAATCTCAATTTCTAACTTCTTGTTCTCTAGGTCCCGGTGACCATCCATTTTAAGCTTAGCCATCTCCATATTATGCCGCCTATCTCTCTCCCTGTCCTCCAGCTCTTCTGGGGACAGACCCTTAGCGGACACACTAGAGCCCGGGTTGGAAAGGGCTGGATCTCCTACTAAGTCTACTACATCGCCCTGCTGCTCTCCTCCCTCCACAAGCTCTCCTAGATCCTTAGGGGCCTCCCTGGCTTCTAGCCAGGCCTTCAGCGCCTTGTAATACTCTTCCCTTCTAGTGAGACCTGTGATAGGGACTGTGAACTGCTTGCAAAAATATTTGAGCTGCTTGGCATTGTAGGTTTCTATTTTCTCTTCTTCCCAGGAGAGATCCTCTGAGGCATTGGATCTGGGCTTGCCCATTGTAGAAATAACTGGCAATATCAATAAAGGACAGAAGAAAACTTCTCAAGAAATGTAAGCGGGTGAAAAATCACCGGCAATATCAATCACAATATAGGATCCTAAAAACTCTCAGAAATGTGCGTGGGTGAAAAATCACCAGCAATATCAATTACAATAGGGGATCAAAAAAACTTTCAATAAATGGGCGCGGGTGAAAAATCACTGGCAATATCAATCACAATATAGGATCCCAAGAACTCTCAGAAATGTGCGCGGGTGAAAAATCACCGGCAATATCAATTACAATAGGGGATCAAAACTTTCAATAAATGGGCGCGGGTGAAGAATCACCGGCAATATCAATCACAATATAGGATCCCAAAAACTCTCAGAAAATGTGCGCGGGTGAAAAATCACCGGCAATATCAATCACAATATAGGAGCAAAAAAATTCTCAAAAAATGTATGCGGTACGTTATGGTCTGCACTCACTAGTAGTGTACACTATAATTACTGTATGCGATCATAAATGCAAGTCCAGATCCTCACCGCTGACCACCAATGTTAGAAATGGGGGTCTCTAGTTGGCAATGGCTGGCCACTGTCCAAGTAGGGACCCTTCTTCCTAAGTCAGAGTGAGAGGGCTACCCTCTTTAATACCCCTGCTCAACCCTGTGGTAACGTAGCACGAGCAGGTAGGCTTATCTCAGAGGCAGGGTGTGAAGCATTTATGATCATACACAGTAACACAGTGAGGAACACTACAAAGGGACACCACACAAGTAGTTATTATAAAAAATAAGTATCTTTATATAAAGGCAGATTTATCACAAGACCAATAACTGTAAAAGCCACAATACTGTCAAAAATAGGATAGCTGTTGAAAGGCTGTCAAAAATAGTTCAAAGGTTGCAAAAATAAGGTTCAAGTTCAAAGCAGTGGTCTCTGCGACCCTTTCTTTCACAAAGTACCTGGGTTTAGTAGCAAAACCAACAAAGTGTCGCAAATAAGCTGTAGCGATGATTCTCGGCACGCGAGGCCGGCGATGCGTTGAAATCCTTGCCGCAAGGGAGGATGATGCGCCGATCTGCGGGATGCGTGCGGAGACGATGCGACAAACTTCTGCATGCTGGACCGCCGATGCGATGACTTTCTTGCCGCGTGGGAGAAGTCGATGCGGTGATCCTGTTGCGCTGTGCGATCGTGTTGCGATGCGAAGACAAGACGCTCCGCGAGGGAGCGACGAAATTCGGTGCGATGCGATCAAACTGGCGAACGCACGGGTTCCGCACTGCGATGTCTCGAAGAGATGATTTCTTTAAGGGTTGCGAGTGCGCGGCGACAGCAGCGCGATGATCTTTCCAGCGCGTCTCGGCTGCAGCGGCTCGCAAAGGGGCGTCAGCGATGGTTTCGGGTTGCGGGCCCTCGGCGGCAGTAGCGCGATGATTTTCCCAGCGCTCTCGACTGCAGCGGCCCGCAAAGATGCGTTAGCGTCGATTTCTTACCCTCTTTTCTCTGATGCAAACTAGAGGCCCTGGAACTCACAGGAGCCTCCTCAGCAGATAGCAGTCCTCGCAGGGAGGAAGCAGGAGGTTGGTGGTGGAGTCTGTTGTGCCTGAGACTCCAGCAGGAGGCTAGCTCTTTTCCTAGCCCTTGGGTGATTGCTGTACAAAAATAAAAGTTCTCTCAAGAGTTCCTTTTCCTCTTCTTCAAGGTCCAGTGGTCACTGCTGCAGGCCAGTGCAAGAAACAACACACAGCACAGGGACAGTCACTTCCTGCAGATTCCTCCAGTGGCACGGACAGAGTTTCCTCTCCAGATCCAAAAGCAATACAAAAGTAGGGGGTTTGAGCACAGATATTTATACCCCAAAAACCTTTGATCCTTGAAGCTACCAGTCCCTGAACCTAGCCAGAACCAGTTCTGCTCAGGCCTGGAGCACTTTGTTTACCAGGCTGCATCCTTCCTTTCAGAAAGAGGGGGTCTGCAAGCAGACACACAGTGGGAGGTGGAGCCAGCATTCACCTTGTCAGGCACAGCCCTATTCAGATCAAAGAGCCACCCCTCCCCACACTCTAAATGCAGATCTCTTTATTCCACCCAGGTCTGACTCAGCCTGTCCTGCCCCTCTAAAACCAGACAGCCAATACACATAACGGCAGAGCACACTGGAAGGCTTAGGCAAGAAAATACCTACTTTCTAAAAGTGGTATTTTCAAACACAGAATATAAAAATAAACTTCACTAAAAGGTGTATTTTAATATTCTGAGCTCAGGCATACTAAATTCGTTTTTCTACCATGTTCCTGGGGTCAGTTAGGACTATAGCATGTAATAGTCAAACTGCCCATTCTAGCCTATGAGGAACAGGTAGCCTTACAGTAGTGAAAAACGAAATGGTGCATAATTCACTACCAGGACATGCTACCCACACCAAGGCATGTCCTGCCTTACACATACAAGGCACCCTACCATAGGGGTGACTTACAGGATGCTAAGGGAAGGTTCAGGGGCTGGGAAGTGAGTGCACTTCACAGCCAAGATGGCAGTTCTGGACTGCACACAGACACTGCAGTGGCAGGTCTGAGACACACTTTACAAGCTGCTTCTGTGGGTGGCACACATCAGTGCTGCAGGCCCACCAGCAGCATTTAGTTTACCAGCCCTGGGCACACATAGGCCACACTACTAGGGACTAACAGGTAAACCAAATAAGCCAATCAGGGATATACCAATTCACATAGACATATTTATACAGGGAGCATTCGCGCTGTGACACTGAATGGCAGTGGCACAGCGCCCAGAGCATCTAACACCAGTAAAACAGAGGAGACAACAGCGAAAAATGGAAGGGAGACCCACGCCAATGGTGCCAGGTCTAACAATCCCCATATGTTCCACCCCTGATTTATCCCCGACCTCGCTAATGAACTCCTGCACTATTGAACAGATACCAATAATAAGTCACAAAGTATTTCTGGACCTGTTGACCAAAGTAAAATCGGGATCACCCAGGGACTGCTGCCCCCCCTGGATCTTAAGGGAAGCTTTCTCTGCTTTCCCTGGCCCAGCCCTGTCCCTCCTGAATGAGTCATTGTCCCAAGGCTATGTTCCTGACACCTTCAAGGAGGCCATTGTCATTCTCCTCCTGAAGAAGCCAGGGGCTGACCCTAAAACTCTGACGAATTACCGCCCTAACTCCTTGTTGCCTTACCTGGCCAAGGTACTTGAAGCCCATGTGGCCAGATGTCTCTCTGCCTTTCTGGAACAGTCTGAATATCTTGACCCCCATCAAGCAGGGTTTCGTCCAGCACATTCCACAGAGTCAGTCTTATTGACAGTATTGGACACTCTTCGGAAGGAGGCTGATAGGAGCTCTCCGCAGGCTCTGGTGCTGCTGGATCTCTCCGCAGCATTTGACACGGTCGACCACGACATACTGGTTTACCGTGTCTGAAGTGCAGGAATCCAGGGTTCAGCTCTCGAATGGATCTGCTCCTTTCTAGGAAACCGATCTCCAGCGGTCCTCATAGGCCAGTTCACAGCCCCCAAAATGAGGACCACTTGCGGCATCCCGCAGGGTTCCTCACTTTCCCCTCATCTGTTTAACGTATACCTCCTCCCTCTGATCCGTGTCCTGAAAGAAAGGAAAGTGCGCACCTTCAACTATGCGGACGACTTTCAACTCATGTTTTCCATCAGTAACTCCCCTGAATCCATTCACGAATTTCAGACTACTATGCTACTCATTCGCGACTGGATGAATAGCAATCACTTGAAACTTAACCCAGACAAGTCGGAAGTGATCCTAACGGGGGGATCACTGAACCCTTGGAGTCCTCTCTTTGGCCAAAGGAATTAGGACAGCCTCCCACCCCTTCCTTCTCTGCCAAAAGTCTGGGGGTAACATTTAACAGCGATCTTACAATGAAGACCCAAATTGGCTCTGTGATCTCAATGTGCTTCTTCCAGTTGAGAAAAATAAGAAAAATCAGTAGATTCCTCACACAGGAAGCTAAAATACAGGTAGTCTTAGCTATGGTAATCTCCCACATAGACAACGCCAATTCTCTATACTTTGGCATTCCAGCTTACCTAATCTATCGACTACAATTGGTACAGAACAAGGCAGCAAGACTGATTTTTCAGCAAAACAGGCGTCAACATGTCACGCCCCTTATGAGGAAGCTCCACTGGCTCCCTATAACTCAGAGATGCGCCTTCAGGGTGGGATGTCTCATCTTTAAATCCCTGAACGGGAGGAGCCCTAAATTTGTTGACAGTCTCATTCAAAGGTACAATCCTACGCGCAACCTGCGATCTGCTCACATGCATCTCTTATCCACTCCCTCCTTTAAACTGAAGCGCTTCGGTGGAACTAGGTTCTCCGTACTAGGCCCCAGATACTGGAACTCCCTGCCTCTCGAAATTAGATCCTGTACAGACCTTATGAGCTTTAGGAGGCTCCTCAAGACATGGCTGTTTAGACAGGCATATGAGTAAAGTCCCAGGGCTCGGCACCCCTTAGAGCAGCGCCATGAAACCAATTCGGTGTACGTGCGCTTTATAAGCAATATTTAACATAACATAACAGGATAAATCAACTCTTGCTGCAAATCAAATTTGTAGGGAGAAATCCTGGATCAGGACAAAGAACAACACAAGCTGGAAAAGTCCTGAGATAAGGGAAAGAGATGACTAATGCCCCAAGCTCGCCTAACCAACAAGCAGAAGTATTAGCTAGCCAAAAACTAGCTTGTCCGATAACCACATCAGAGAACAGGTGTCCAAAGGCTCAAATGGAGCCAGTTGCAACTCCTGTAGAACAGTAGATAGATCCCAGGCTGGAGGAGTGGAATGAAGAGGAGGCCATTTAAGATAAAAACTCCTCAAAAGCCAGGTAACTAAAGGAAACAATTCATCCAACTACACAGTAGGACCCCTGAAAGCCCTAATAGTGGACCACTGAGCGGGCAAGGTGGTATGAGCTAAATCCTTGAGAATCCCATCCCATAGAAAATCAAGGCTACGAAAAGAATCCCCAGCCACTGGATCATAATCATGAACAGAAGCCCATTTTTAAAAGGAGTTCCAATTCTTACAATAGGAAGAAATAGTAGAGGGTCTTCTAGAAGACGGGATGTCTGCAGCCACCTCCAAGAACAACCAAGCATCTCTAAGGACCATGCCGTCAATTGTAGACTGCGGAGCTGAATGAACGACAGAAGAGGAAATTGCAGAGGTGACAGAATCAATGGAAGTCTGAAAAACTGGTTCCTGGATAACTCTCGAAGTACTGAATACCAGGGGTAACAAGGTCAAAAAGGGGCATTCAGAACCACCTACTCCCTCTCCTCCCAAATCTTCCGAATAACGCTCGGAAGGCACCCTCAGTAGGAGGGGAATCTGAGGAAATGGATAAAGCGGGTCTCCTGGCCATGGGAAGGACAAGGCATCCACAGCTTAAGTCCCCTGGTTGCTCTGTTCTGAACAATAGATTTGCAGCTTCGCATTGAAGTGGTTGTCAAGCAGGTTCAACCAGGGGGACGCCCAAGTGAGACAAATCTGGTCGAACATACCCCTCGTCAGAAGGAAGGAGACTGAGGAGGACATATTGAGGCTCAGACAATCTGCATGAAGTTGAGCTCCCCTTGGATGTAGACTGCTGTCAAAGACAAAAGATGGATTTCTGCCCATGCAAATATCTGAGACGCAAGGAAATTCAACTGGAGAGATCTAGTCCCCCACGCCGATTGAGGTAGCAGTGGGCCACCTGATTGTCCGAGTAAACCATTGCACAATGACCCTGAAGGAGGGGCTGAAAGAATTGGACTGCCTGCCACACGGCAGCCAATTCCCTCCAATTAGAAGAACGACTACTGTCCTCCCTGAACCATGGACTCTGAGCCTCCAATTCCCCCAATGTCGTGTTGTACCCCATCCCCACTGGCTAACATCTGTCATGAGCAACAGAGGAGGGAGAAACTGAAAAAGAACCCAGCGAGTCAATTTCTCAGAATTCAGCCACCATTCCAGGGCCTTCCCCATCCCTGGGGAGGAAGGGAATAGAAAGCTGTACTGACACGATTCCGGGCTCCAATGGGCCAATAAATGATGTACAAGGGGTTTGAAATTAAATTAAGCCCAAGGCACCACAGCCGTGGTTGCTGCTAGCAACCCCTGAACCCAAAGCCCAAAAAGTGCTGGAGCAGAAGACAGAGTCATCAATGTCGAAAGAGCAAACTGAAGGACACAAATCCTGTCCACAGGAAGAAACATCTTGGCCTGTAGCGTGTGGAAAAGAGCACCAATACACAGTATCTGTTGAGAAGGCATCAGATGGTGCTTGCCAAAGTTGATCTTGAAACCCAAAGACTGCAGAAAAGATGTTGTCTCAGGCACTGCCTCCTGAGCCTTAAAGAAAGAAGAACCACAAATTAGCCAATGTTCGATATAAGGCAATAAAGAAAACCCTTTAAGCTGCAGCACAGCTACTACAAGAGCCAAAACCTTAGTGAAGGTCCGGGTTGCAGTCGACAGACCAAATGGCAAGGCTTGAAACTGGAAGTGCTTCCTTTGCACCAAGAGCAGAAGAAATTGTTGGCTGAGGTAATTAATAGGGATGTGGAAGTAGGCATCTTCCAGGTCGAGCATCGCCAAGCAATCGTCCTGGCAAATCAGGGGATTGGTTCCCTGCAGAGAGGTCATCCTGAAAGAGTCCAACTGAACAACTTGTTCAGGAATTTTAGGTCAAGAACAGGCCAGAACGAAGATCCCCTTTCTGGACTAAAAGCAGAATGGAATATAGGCCGAGACCCTCCTGACCTGGAGGGACTACGACCACTGCTTTCTTCAGAAGCAACTCCAGAAGAGCAGCCCTTTTTTCTGTATTTCAGGATAATGGTTTAGCACGGAACATCGGTGGAGCAGGATGATGAGGAAAAGGAAACCTGTGCCCCTTCAAAACAATGGATAGAACCCACTGGTCCAACACAAACTGCATCCACTGCTCGGGAAATAAAGTCAAATGTGCCCATACAGCCGTTTAGTAATTTTCCACCAGGTTGCCACTGGGAGGAAGCCTGGGAAGTGGGTTGACAAGACTGGGGCTGTGGTCGGGATTTGTTATTACCAAACGTGGTCCCCCAACCTCTGGCTCGGCCACAAAAGAGACGTTTGGCATCTTGTGCTGGAAACGACTGCTTATAGAAAAAATACTTCTTCCCAGGATTGTGCTTGAAAGGCTGGAGAATCTTCTTCTCATCGGCAAGACTTTGCACCATGTCATTCAACTCATTGCCAAAGAGCTTGGGATCCAGGAACAGCAACTTCTGTACAACCTATTTCTGACTCACCTCCAGTTTCCATGGTTTAAACTACATAGCATGAAGTTCAGCCATGGAAGCCCCAGCGGAAGACGCGGAAGCCCATAAATTGTCGAAGGTGGCATCCGACAGAAACAATGACAGGACCTCCATTTGAGCCAGCATCGCCATTGGATCCTCCCCTGCTTGGCTGATATCATCCAACTTTTCAAAGTCTTTTAGCAGAACTTCTGAAGTGTGCACAGCGTAGGTACTAGCCCTGAGGCCTAAATTGGCCGCAGCATAGGAACGCTTCAATGAACCTTCCACATTTCTCTCCACTGGATCTAACAGTGTGGCCTCTTCGGAAGACAAGGAAGAACCAGATGCAATGGAAGAGAGGATAGAATTAACTTTTGGGAATGGTATCCTCAAATCTATCCAAAAGGTAACGCCTATTCAGAAAGCGGGGACCATTCTGCTTATCAATGTCTTTCCAATCAGTCATGAAGTGGCAAATCATCAGGAGAAGCACCACTGTACTATGCATAAAATCCATCATCAGAGAAAGACTTCTGATCAAAACCTAAGACTTCCTTAATGGGAACCAACATATCCTGAAAATTCTTCCCCAGTATATATTTGTCCTTAGGGGTAGTGTCCACCTCTTCATCCAAATCAATCCTGGCACGTTTCACCTCTACAGCCTGGTTATGATTTAGAAATCTGAAGGAGATCCTCCCTTTCCACGTCTTCAATATGGTGTGCCTTTTGAGCACATTTGCCACCAACACCTGCAGCAGCATCCATGATAGAAACAAGATGCCCAAAGATACAGGAAGTAGCAGAGCTGAAAGCACAACTTCCTATATATACTGATTGCCCAGCATCCAAGTCTCTCATAGAATGAGACTTGGCTGCATTAGAACTAGTTGTGCAGTCTAGCATATTTCAGACACGCGCACAAGCGCATCAAGAAAATGCCCCAGAGCCCCGCTACCAGCCTCGGGGATCAGACAGCCCATTCACGGCACTGAAGCAGCTCCCCGCCCCAGACCAGCACATGAACGGAGAGAAGAGCACCGTACTCGTAACGAGTTAAAAAATCAGCATGTCACGCTGCAACGCAGGCAACAAGAGCTCCGTAAGTATAAAATACCTACTGAAACAAACTTCACATCAACGATAGAAATACAAACAGAATTCTATTAACTAAACACAAACACAGTCCCTTACCTGTTGAAACGTCAGGAAATAAAGTAGGAGGAGGGTGAGGAGGGCGGAGCTTTTGTCCATTCAATGGACATAAAAAAATACTATGTGGTATGGGCCTGTCGAGGGTGGGCCGCCCTCACTGTGTAATAACTGGGACGGTGAGGATGGTATGAGGGAGTAATGTGGGATAGGCTGTGTAATGGGTCAGGGTCATAGGCCCTCATGTACATACAATCATGACACAGACACTGTGGTATATAGTCTGGAACTGGCCCAGGGCACGTGCCCCCGGCCCCTTTTATTAGCAGAGTCACATGTCCTGTGATGCCTGTGATGGATGGGTGTGGGGTGGTAATGTAAGCCAGCCCTCGGGGAGTGGCTGGTACAACACACACTAGAACAGTGACCAGCCGGTCACTACATCCCTACCAAACGTTATTACAACTGAACAACAAGTCCAACCTGTGGGAGAGAGTAAAACAACAACAAAAAACTCCACAGAGTCTATTCGGCTGCTTTCAGAACAGGACGATGGTACAATTGCAGCTAGGATCACCAGTTCTAATTGGCACAGTTCAGCGGTGCACTGCGGATCCTGTCCTCCCTGAAACTAATGCATGAAAGTTTACAACCAAATGCACAGTTTACTATGACAGTGCATATGGAGCGATAGTGAAGACTGTGGATGTTACGTTTTCACAAAGACGTCCGGGCTCCATGAACATCAAGCCTCCTATGATGGATGACATCCTGTTTATTGTTGCAGTCTTCCACAGATGCAGCAGTGCTTCCAGCTGCAGGATGGTGGAGTAATTTCCGACATCCTTCTCTCACCAGGTTTCCCCTCTCACACTGGAATACCCCTCTCACAGGATTCCCCTTGAGGTCCTCTTCACCAGGCTTCCCTAGGACTGTGTGTACTTCGCCGTGTCGCTCCAACGCTGTACTCTAGGCTCATGGAGGAATCGCTACAAGTCCCACATTCAAGTCACTTGCTCCACCTAGAGGGGGATTCCAGATCAGATTACTCCTGCCATCCAGACTCTGGTGCACCGGTATTGACAGGACAGTCTTTGGGGTAACCAGCTTCTGACAAAAGATCTTCGTGCTTCCTGGGACCTGTGCGAGAGCTGCTGCAGACGTATCTCTCGTGTTGGGATCCCTCTCTCATCGGTGATCCCTGAGGACCTTGCCCCTGGATCGCCACAGTCTGGTGTGGATTGATCGGATCCTCTTCTAGACCCCATGACCGAGGTCACTCAGGACGTCCGAGCAGTCCAGGCTCCCGTTCGACTCAAAGGTGGATGGTACAAATGGTCCAGCTTGTTCTCATTTGCAGGCACCAGGTTTGCTTGGTGTAACCGAAGACTTCTGGAGAGCCAGCCTCTCTTGGTGCCACAGATGTTACATAGGTACTGTGCTTCACTTGCAATGTCCAACATTCCTAGAAGTTCTTGCACTCAGTCATCTTCTTTACCTTGCGGTGTGCCAGATGTCTATCACACACTCCTCTCTTCTTTCTTTGGACTCATTACACTGTGACATCATGCCACACTTCTTCCTTTTCCTCTTCTTTCACTTCACGACGCGGTTCGGTCCCATCTTGTCTTACTCTTCTTCTTTTTCTGATCAGGCATCTCCATGTGACGTGTACTTCACACAGGTCTCCCTGGCCATGTCCTACCCCTAGGATGATGCTCTCTCCTCGTCCAGCAACCAGACCTCTTGTTGTGACCTTCTTCATTCCACGACCTCCCCTAGGTCTTCTTCCTTCAACTTCTCAGAAATCTTCTCTCTGACCTCTCACAAGTCATCTCCTCCGACCTCTCGCAAGTCATCCTCCCCAACCACTCGCAAGTCATTTTTTCTGACCTCTCACAGGTCATCTTCTCCAACCTCTCACATGTCATCTTCTCCGACTTCTCACAGGCCATTGTCTCCGACCTCTTTCAGGTCTCTTCTCTTGAGGATGCACTCCTTGCCAACTTGGCACTCTCTTCAGCCTCCTCTCAGGCAGGCTTCGCAGGGTCTATCACACCCTGTACCAACATGGCCCTCATCCTCGCAGGTTTTAGAGAAGACAAGGGTACCCCAATATGTGAACCTGGGGTGGCGAGATATTTAGGAAACAGTGGTTCAGGTGTGGCCTAAATGGTCCAAAGCGAGAAAGTGACCCAGCAGGGAACACTTGGTTTTAAGGTTTTGAAATTAATTCATGAGGGAGCAAACGAAAGAACAAAGGAAGGTCATGTAGGTCAGATAAATGATAAACATTTATTTTACAATTTTTTGTATAGTATTCAGGTGCTCACATATATTTAAGTGAAAGGAAGCGTGACATGCAGGGTGATAGTGAGGTTTAAAAAGGCATCGCATTGACAACAGTATAATGAGCTCCACAGTTATTTTACAAGGAGTAATAGGAGTTCATGTTGTATGGTGGTCGACGGCGTTTCGAACCCAATAAGTGGGGTTCATCTTCAGGACAAGGGTGAGCAAGCTGAATCTAAATAGGAGGTAGTGAGAATAGGAATTATAATTAATCTAAAGACCCTCTGTGTATGCAAACAATCAATTTAATGCATTGATTGGGGCTCCCTATTATGCAACTAATCAGCACAAAACATGCATTTGGTTGAGGCAGCAAGGTAAAGCAGAATTAATGTAAAATAAAATTAAATTAAATTAAATGAAATGCCTTTATCAGTTAAGAATAGCGCGCGCCATGATACATAATGGCTCCCTGTACAACTGAGTAGGTGCTATGAGGCATTAAATTGGTCGAGAAGGTGAGGGTAGAAATATACTGCAGCTGTTTTTTAACATGGTCGCTAGCCCATTATTAACTTAAGGCACCATAGAAAAGGGAGACTGGTGCATTAATAGCAAGGCGCTTAAAGCTAAGGAAAAGGTTTTGGACTTACTAGAGGAAAGGAAAATCATCCTAGGCCCATTCGTCTGTTAATGATGAGGGCAGCTGGTACTGATCTAAACCAACTTGGCACTCTCTTCAGCCTCCTCTCAGGCAGGCTTCGCAGGGTCTATCACACCCTGTACCAACATGGCCCTCATCCTCGCAGGGCACTCAACTCTTGGGCTCTAGCCCATACTGTCAGCTTCTCTGACGCGGTCTTCAGTTGACTTCGGCCTTTTGTGCCTTCTGTCCTTCACTTGCTTGTTCTGGCGCCTTGCCACCCTGTTCCTCCTCTTGAGGTGGCGGTATGCGACTGCAGGGGGAACTCATTTCCCACCTTCTTCTCCTGAAGGCTTTTGCTAGTCTGGGGCCTCTCTGTTCCGGTCAACACACTTCCTGCTTTCTCAAGGCCCACCAGTCTGTGGCTGTACTTACAGAAATTTACACAACTTCCTTGTTCAAACTGCCTGGCCGTCCTCTTGGCTAAACACTACGCTGGCGCCATGGGTCACTGTGCCGTCTCTTCTCTGCCCATGACTACTGCCTGTACCTCAGGGGTGCTTCTTGTTTCTGGCTCGAGCAGCCTCAGGCTAATAATTCCAGTTCCTTTAAGAGTTCCTGCTGTTTAGTGCTGCCACCAGCTTTATCTCTGTGCAATGTAACCCTCCAAACACAGTGGGCTTTTCTCTGCTACAAGAATACTTTAATGTTGCAGTGACCACCCATGGCCAGTAGGCGTCACTGCAGGCCTCCTCCCAAGCCCTGGCAGCCTTTCCCCTGTAGGTTCATGGTGCCAGTCTTTGCACGGCTGCCATTTCCTTACAATGCTTAAACCTGTTCCCCCTTCACTGTGGGCTCCCAGCAGCATTCCTTGTGCTGCGGGCTACTTCCTGTGCTCAGCTTCTACTCTCTCTATCTTTTTTTCTTGAGCCACCCATGTGCCATCCGGGTGGCCCTCCATTACAGTCACTCCTTATCTGTAGTCCACCGCAGCCTTGTCTTCCCACTGCTGCGGCCGCGTCCATGTTAAATGTTGGCTTTGTTTCCACTCGCGTTACCGCAGAACGACCACTAGCTGGCATTGCCAGGCTTTTATTGCGGTCCACAGCTGCTTCCTCCTCTCGGCCGGCACCTTTCGCATACATTGATCTGTCATGGGCCGGTGCGCCACTCTGACCTGCCCAGGGGAGGATTACTTCCTATGCCGGTTCTCTCCTCATGTAGGGATGCCGGTGTCACGACCTCGGCGGGTCACTTGATGCCATGAGACACCTCGCCCCACGGGCGCAGCTTCCCACAGCGGCCCTCCAGGGTAAGTCCTATTCTTTTCTGACTGTATTCTCTCTCTTTTTTCATGAGGCGCGCAGGAGCTTCCCCTCATGCTGGCACGGCCCCGCCCCGCCATCAACTCGGCACCTTTCTCCTGCGGGGATAACATCTGTTGCAGCCAGCTCGCTTTGCTGGTCGTCCTCGTTCAGCCCGCAAGTCTGCTCACTCACCGGTGACTCCAAAGCGGGAGAAGCAGATCTCACTGGAGCATCGTCTGCCCCACAGAGAGTGCAGGGTTCCTGCCCTCACGGGCTCTTCGGGGGTGGGAGAGGAGCCTCACCTAGTGTCGGTGGGCCTCTCACTACTCTTGTGCACAGCTGCATGGCCTGCTCGCAGCGCAGCCAACAGCCGCCCTCTAGCACCTCACTCCTGTGCTGCAGCTTCTCTCACCTCACGGGCTGCGGCACTCGGGAAAACGCCGGTGCTTGGCCTCAGTACTCTACAGACCCAGACGTCGGTTGGGCGTGCAGACGGGTGTTCCCTCTTCGGGCCAAGAGCGGCCTCATTTCTTCAAGCACTCCAAAGGCCATCTGGCTCACCACTCGCCCAGCTGGACACTGGGGACACCTCCTGCTTTGCCATGGCATCACCTCCTCTTACACAGGCTGTCCACTCACCAAGACTGGGTGAGTAACCATGGGTCGATGCACCGATTCTCGGGGGAGGGAGGGGTTAGGCAGCTGCTCCACTTTCCTTACTGGGCCACAGCCGTCTGCAGCACCGGTACTTCTCCGGTCCGGCTTGCCACTTGAACTGCGTGCCACTGCAGCTTTCTCATGCTGCTCTTCCATGTGCTCACCTCACACCCCTTGGGACATTGGGCACTTTTCGAGCTTCACCCCGAGTAGCTTGCTATGTGGGAAGCCATCTACACTGGCTCCACTTCACCCGCTCGCCAATCCACAGGGCTGCTGCATACATGGGCCGACCCACTTGTCGCTAATGTAAAGGGTCAGGGCCCTAGGCCCTCAAGCACATACAATCATGACGCAAACACGGTGGTATATAGTTTGGAACGGGCCCAGGGCACATGCGCCCGGCCCCTTTTATTAGCAGGGTCACATGTCCTGTGACGCCGGTGATGGATGGGTGTGGGGTGGTAATGTAAGCCAGCCCTCGGGGAGTGGCTGGTACAACAAACACTAGAACAGTGGCCAGCCGGTCAATACTGGCTGCTCATTTTTCAGGAAGCACCAGCAGTTTGAGCATTGTCACATTTTTTCCTCTAAGCTCCGTAGCCTCTGTGTAAGGATTCAGACCAATTATCTGTTGATCTACATGTGAAAAGAGAGTACATTCCTAGAAATGCTGCATCTGCTATTCAAGACAAGAAGTTTGTCCCCCAACCAGGGGCAGACATGCCTTTTTTTAAAAACTGAAATGAGGAAAACTATATTGTCCAATGTCAAATTGATCTTTTTATGAGAGATAATACACCACCTGGTAAATACTGATACCTTTCCATTCTGTTCTGCAACTCAAACAAGGCAGCATTTCTCAAGTTTTGAGATGCAGCACTCAATGAACAAATATGAACAAATATTCTGTCAGGTACTGCCTACTGTGATTTGAACAGTGAAAAAGGAAAACGGTAAGAAATCGGGTTATTGGTTGGGGGGTGAAGCCCCACTCTGGCAAAAAACAAGAATCCTTGTCAGGGTGACCTACAAAAGTCACTAAATTAACATGTGCTTAACCCTCTGGATAGCATGGCATAAAAGAAGTCAGGCTTAATTTAGAGGCAATGTTTGAATTATTTATGCAGCGCACAAACAGTAATAAAGAGAAAACACAACACAAGAAAAATCCCACACCAATTTAGAACAAGCATTGCCAAAGCCAATAGTTCTCGGCAATTAAACAGCTATTGGTGTTGCCAATGACAATGTCGTTTAGCCATGTGCTATGGAGTGGAGTGGATGTATGTAGTGGTGAGTGGAGTTATGTGTAGTGGAATTATGTGGCATGGTGTGCAGTGGAAATATGTGGATAGTAATTATGTGGTATTGAAGGTACTGGAATTATCTGGAGTGGTATTATGTGTCATGGAGTGTAATTATGTGGAGTGGTATTGTGTGTTGTGGAATGACATGTAGTGGAGTGGAATTATGTGGTGTGTTGAACTTTGTGGCATGATGTGGCAATCTGCGGTGAGGATTGGATATATGTAGTGTGTGGTGGAATTGTGTTCTGGAGTGGAATTATGTGGTTTGTTGTGGAATTATGTGGTGTGGAATGGAAATGTGTGGAGTTGAATTGTGTGGCATGAAACTGTGTGGCATTAGGCATCAGGGCAGTGGAAGGGGTTGGGGTAGTTTTGTAGACAGTGCAGGGTATGTTTTAGGGCTCTGGGCGGGGGGCGGAGATTGGGGTAGTTTAGGGTAGGTGGCAGGGTTATAGGCCTCAGGGCAGGGGGAGAGGAAGGGGTACTTTTAAGGACAAGGCTGGTTTTAGGTCTCAGGGCGGGGGGTGGAGGTAGGGGGCTCGAATTTTAGAGCTTAGGGCGGGGGGGTCGGGGTTGTTGCCATCTTAACCACGCATACCCCCTTACCATTCATGCCTTTGCAACGAAATTGCATGGTAAAGGAATGCGTGGTTAAGACGCATTTGTGGTTCAGGCGGAGAGGTAGCGGCACGCGTGGTTTAGACATGTGTGCCTCTGTCATACAACCGTGTTTGGATGGAGGGAAGGTTGAAATGTGTTTCATGGACTGCAGGTCATGCGGTATATTATTAAAACAAAACTGGAACTGCGTCACCACATTTGGCTGACAATCAGACAATTTGGGAAAAAACGGCTAATTGCAGATTTAAACAAGACGACGGTAATGGCTAATTTATTTTAGTGCTCTGAAGCTACCAAAGCACTTTACAAAAGCCCAAACAAAGTCCAAAACTTCAGAGAGTGTCAAGTTTCACAAAGACAGGTGCAGGTGTTGCGTGGCAACCCTTAGAGCAGCCCATAATGGAAAGGTCGTGGCTTGAATGAACCAGCTCAGTGGCAACACTTGATACATCATGTAATCCAGCTGATTATGAAAGTAAAAATAATAAATAAATAAATATGGCTTGTATCCAATGCCATCACCCCATGTAATAGTCAGGCCAGCCAGTGCCTTCACTGCCTGCTGATGCTAAATATATTCAGAGGGAAAAGAATTCCTCAAATTCTTGCATAATAATGCTCTATGTCGCAGTTAATGATGCTTACCAAAACCCAGCTCCCAGCTCCTGAGTTCAGATCCAGTGGCTAATCACTCCGGATCACCTTTGCACTGCCGCACCCAGTGGGGAAACAGATGTCCAGTATGCAGCTGACCACACCTTCTATTGGCCCAAATAAGACCAGTTACTACAGAGATAGGGGCTCTAAACAGCAGGAGATGTAGCTAACATGGTTAGAGATAGGTGAGCAAACAGCCCACGCAAAGCTCTGAAGGTTTTTGCAATGTAGATCAACATACATCCCATAACATATGATAGGGTTTATAAAATACTCGAAGAGTATATTTCTTTAACATGAGGAAACTTTGATATTAACACGGCACATTATGGCACGGCACTGAGAGGTACTTGTTCAAAGTGATAGTTTTTAAAGGTTTTTTAAAAAAGTATGAAGAGCCCTTGCAGTCAGAGCTTCAGGACAGGAGGAGATGACATGGCGTCACAGAGCTGCCAACTATGGAGCTGGGAAACCGGGTTTGCGTCTCGGCGTCGGCACAACAGCCTGTGATCTTGGGCAAATCAATTAACCTCCCTGTTCCTACAAAAACAAACGTGTTCTTGTGTAAAGTAACTGGCGCTCACATAAAGTGCTCTTTCAGCATTGGCACAAAATCCTGTGATCTTGGGCAAATCACTTAATCTACCTGTTCCTACAAAAACGAACGTGTCCTTGTGTAAAGTAAGTGGCTCTCGTCATAAAGTGCTCTAATAATACATTCGGGTGGCGTTTGCGCTATATAAAACTGCATTTAAAAAAACGATGGCTGACTGAGCGAGTGAACTGAAAACATGTACTGAGTGCTCCAAACAAAGAAAAAAGTTGCTCCCAAAATGGGGTCAGTGGACGTGTACAAGAAATTGGTCCATGCTCTGTGGGGAGGGTCAAACACAGGAGGGTCATGACACATTCATCCAATGGACAAATGGGGACAAAGGATTTGAGAGGGCTGATGGAGCAAGCAAATGGAAAACTCATGGGTGGGATGGAGCCCACAGATAGAACACTACACGTCTCTTATATACAGCGCATGCACTGACTAGCCGAGACCTAAAACTAGAGAACATTTGAGTAAATAAAATTACACCAAAACAAATTAAATCCAATCAGTAGAACCAGAGTTATGAATTTATAAACATATTTATGAAATCTAGCTCTTAAAAGATCAAAGCACCTACCTCTGGTATCTGGTCATGCAAGACTGGGGCACAGTCAAAATTAAAGGCCGACCACGATGGAGCGCGGTTTGGATATGCAAAGTGGATTGGACCCAGTCTTGGCTTAGCTTCGTACTTTTGGAATTTTGAAGAACAGTCCAAGAGAAGGTAGAGTTCAGCGGGTCAAGGCAACAGACTGTATCCAAGGTGTCATCGGCGTCCTTTAGGAGCGCTAGACGAGGTCTGGTGAAGCCATCAAAGATAGCGGTAAAAAGATCTTAGCAGAAGAAGCTGGGTTTCAAGGCTGAGGAAGCCGAAGAGGGCTTCACAAGGCAGGATACCGATGATTGGAGGTCCTGCAGAACAGGATTTGCTGCGGAGAAGAACGTAGCGGTAGCCCAGCTGGTGATGCATTTTTGGTGGATCAGCTGGCAGGTATGTCCAGGTCTTCCACGGTTCTTCTGACATTTTTTGGTGAAAAATGTTTTAAGTCCTAACTTTTAGGGCTAGGCAGGAGCAGCACCCCTAACACCACTTCCATTGGTCCAGTACCTATTGGGAACCTCTTGGGAGGTTAAGACTTATTCCAGCAGAGGCCTGGTGCAGAGTTCAAGGTCTCTGGAGCTTGTTATGTCCCTGTAGCTCACACAGGAGGTTACCCGACCTACCCTTGGAGTCACTCTGGCCTTCGAAATGTAAGTGGGACATGGGACAGCTCCGCCCCCAACAGTCCAGGCAGGAAGGCCCATCCTGCCAACACCTAATCCCTTATATCTCAATTTCCGGGTAGATTACACAAAGGCCAATAGCTAAGCTTTTCACATTCATGTGACCCAGGACACAGACAGCAGGCAGCAAATGGTTAGGAGAAGAAAATGCCAAATCTCTAAAAGTTCATTTTCCGAGTTGTTACTTAAAAATTTACTTTACCATTAAATAATATTTTAAATTACAATTTATTTGAGTCCAAACTTGACATTCCTATCTGTTTCCAATCAAAAGTTAGCACGTATTAAATGTTTTAAGGTATCCCAATGTTATCCAAGGGAAGGGATAGGCCTTAGAGTAGTTAAAAATTAATTTCGGAGTTTTTTAGTACCGGGACATTTAAAGCTTAAAAACACATGTTCTACTTTTTAAATACAATGCACCCTGCCCTGTGAGCTGTTTAGAGCCTACATTAGAGGTGACTTATCTGTAATAAAAAGAAAGGTTTAGGCCTGGTGAAAATGTTATTTTTACAGGTCAAATTGGAAGTCTTAAAACTGCCCTGCGGATTGCAATGTCAGGCCTGAGACATGTTTTAAAGTGCTACTTAAGTGGGTAGCACAATGAGTGCTGCAGGCTCACTGGTAGCATTTTATGTATCCACCCTAGGTACAGGTAGAACCATATACTAGAGACTTATAAGTAAATTAATAATGCCAATCAGGTGTAAGCCAATTGTACCATGTTTTAAAGAGAGAAAACAAGCCCTTTAGCTGTGCTAGTACTAGTGGTACAGTACACAGAGTCCTAATGCCAAAATAATTGAATTCAGAAAAAGGAGGGGTGAAGGCAAAAAGTTTAGGGGAGGACCACACCAAGCACAGGTCTAACACAAACTTTGCTCACTAATTGGAATTCTTATTCATACAAAAAAATATTTTTAGTATGTAAGCCAATGCTCATCTAGAGGAACCCGTGCATTTGGGTAATGGAAGTCATATGGGCGATTGCAACACATCCTTCTTCCTTTTAGGTAAAGAAATAACAGACTGTGACCATAATAAAGCATGTGCGCTGGAACATCATTAAAAATTGTCATGTGTTTCCTTCTGTGAGAAACTGAATAGTTGTCATCAACTGCTTTTTTCAGTTGTATCAGTACAAGCGACAAATGCCTGAAACTGCAGGAGTGAAAGAAATACTATCCCTCTCAAAATCCAACAATCCAGAGTGCACGGCTCACAACATTTTGAACTCACAAGCGTTACACAACTCTATTGCCAATGAACTTGTACGGGAGCAAGGTGCCCAAAAACCCAGTGACAACATCCCTCTCTCTGCCTTCAAGCAACTTTCTGAGTCCCACTTCATGGAACAAATCAAAGCAAGCAAACCAGCTGACTCTCGGTCAGACTCAAGGTAACATTAGGCACCTCCCCCTTAATCCTCAAACCTCCAACATCAGACCTTTCCTCAAGAAAAAGAAAGTGACTCAGCAGATCCAGTCAACCACCAACAAAGCTCCAATGCACTACTCTTAGGATAACCGATTGATGCTGCCTTCACAGAGAACTTCAACTTGACAGAAGAAAATAACATATCTACAACTATCAACACAACTTTCAGACTGGCAAACACCCTTAATCCACCAGATATCCATCAGAATGACCTGAAAAAGACTGTAGACAAGAGTGTAGTGCCTGCACTATTGCTGCTGGCCATGCCCACCGCCTTTGCGTCCAACTTGGCATCCAAGCAAGCATCCTAAACTGGATCTCCTCCTATCTTTTTGACAGGTCTAGCACAATCTCATTGTCGCCACTTATGTCAGATCCTTTGTTGGCACAAATCAAGGATTATTCATCTCAGCCACTCCTCTTCAACCTTTATCTCATCCCACTACTATACCTAATCACGTTTTTCATTGTAACTGCAATTTAACATGCTACAGAGAGGCTGATGGTACACAGATAATCCTAAAACTGGAAAAGCAGAATGATCTAGACTTAAATCTTGACTACTGCCTCAAATCTGTCAACAAATGGATGCTGATCCACCTTATTACCTTTTCCAAAACTAAGATTCTAATATATGTAGACTCAAAGAACTGCTAGCCTGCAGCCATCTGGCCACAGGAACTCAACCCATCATTAGCAGTATCAACTTAAGAAAGAAATCGGGTAGTGATCATGGATTCCAGCCTTCTTCATGTCCACCAAGAAAATCATGTCACAAAAAGTACATTCTAAAGTGCAAATTCCTCATGGCATCTTCCCTCATTTAGCTGCATGACTCCATCGCCCTTGTCAATATCTCCTCTAAGTTATGGAATGGTTCCCCATGTTATGAGCTTTGCGCATCCTAACCAAATACTACAAAAGATCGAAAAGATGTGGTAGGAAGACAACTCCGGCACCTTTTACGCATCACACCAGAGCTCTGGGTGATTCACTGGTGCTCTAATACATTCAGTGAAACTTCATTGTGCATTGAAGGAGCAAATTTATGCAATTTCCTCCTGACAAATACAGTAAATATCCTAGAAAACTTGGAGTTCATGAATAAGGAAAACACCAGGGTCTTCCCAAACAATATCACATAAAACCAATAAACAGATGTGATCACCCACAATGGACCAGATGGTTCAAGACTACACCCACCCTAGAACTGTCCCTAACTCCCCAACAAGACAGGTGGCATGTCTATATGCACAACTATCTCTGACTTCATTTCAGTCCACTCAAAGCAGAATTGCACAAAGGGGGCGACAGAAGACATGCCCCCTATTACTCATCACAGATGACAGCATAAGTTTCCCACTTAGGCCACATTGCTAACCCACACACTTCGACCCAGACAAAATAATATTATATAGCACAGGCATGGTATCCTTCACTCTTCCCTGCTCCACTACATGCTGTACCACCGAGGCAAATGAGTGGATAGGAGCACAATTCTAGTTCTCATCCACGAAAACAAAACATTGCCTGCATAGGTGACAATATAATACAGTACCCTTCAGCTCAAGCACATCCAATGGTGGAGCGCATCAGCCATCCTCAAATGCTCTTTTGAGCCTCTTCAGGGGTGCGAAGAGCTATACAAAAGCAACTGCACATCTCAAAATTTAACGGGGCTTATTTACAAGGCCCTTGCACCACTTTTGCATCACTTTTCTCATGTTAAAAATGACGCAAAAGTGGTGTAAGGGCCTTGTAAATCTGCCCCAAAGAGTCTGGACAATAACTACGAAATAGAGCACTCCTTCATATTCAGATTGTCTTTACTGGCATCATTTTTAAATTTCCTTTGCATCATAAAGTCCTCAAACTTCTGCAAACTCAGGGGCATATTTACAAGCCCCTATCACCACAGGTGTGTCACTTTTTATGACGTTCCTGTGGCGATAAACCCTTCCCCTTATTTGCAAGGCAGCGTTAAGCCTCTTAACTTGGCTGAACGCAGCCTTGTACATAAGGCCCCCCCTTTCACGCTATACTTAGCATGAAAGGGGCAGGCAATGGGTGTTGAGGTGGGCGTTCTGCCGCAACACCCATTGATTTTGATGCTGCCCACTATTTACAAGGGTGGCGTAAATAGGAGGCAGCACCAGAATTAAGACCAGGGAAAACCTGGTCTTAACATGGCGAAAAGAAAAGAAATGCTTAATTTCGCCTTGTTTTTGCTGTTTCTATGTGTGTTGCATTGTGCAGCACACATAGAAACAGCCAATCGCCATGAATGATTGTTTATGTGCAGGAAGGTGTTCCTTCCTGCACATAAACAATCATTAAAAAAATGACGATTTGCAACTTCTATGTGTGCTGCACAATGCAGCACACATGGAAGTTACAATTCGCCATTCTGGATTGTTTATGTGCAGGAAGGGACACCTTCCTGCACATAAACAATCCTTCCCCCCAATGCAGACACCCTTGCACTATGGTGCAAGGGTGCCTGCGTTGGCGCTAGGCAGCTAGATTTAGCACCAGCACTAACTAGGGGAAACGCAGGGGTGACCCGCATTCTCTTAAATACGGCACATCCCTGCGTTTTCAGAATGGCAGAGCGTGGCATTAGCAATGTTTTCTTAATGCCACGCTTTGCCATTCCCTTGTAAATATGCCCCTCAGTTCACACTGACATTGTCAAGAGTCCTGCTGTGCCTGGAGTACTGTAGGAATGTATACATCAGACTACCCACAAACTTTATCAACAGATTGCGGATAGTGCAGAATCAGGCTGCCGTATTATGCCTTCACCTCAGACAACAGGACCATGCCAAAGCCCAAAGCATACTGGTGCAAAACGTCAGGCTTCCTCTGAAACACAATGCCCCCCAACACCCCCCATTGTTTCATACCCTCTTTTGGGTAGTCATATGTCTAAATTACTTTCAGTGTCACCTTTTCCTTATAAAGCGCTCCATAATCCATTGTTGAAATAAGTGCCCGCAATACTACATTTTTTTAAAAATGTCAAGAATAAATGGTGCTCCTCTCTGACACTTTGAATCAGCTTTTACTGTTTTTTTTAATAAATCCTGAGGTGCAAGCGCCCCCTCGAACCATTCATGGTGCACCACAAGTGTTTACTTATATTAAATGATATCATTATACATTAATGATATGATGTCTAATGACTAATGATATTAGATAATTAAATTAGAAATTCCATGAACATGAACCCTCAATCATAAAATGAATATAAATGGTAATTCTTTGAGGAAAGTTACTCACACTGAATCCCATCACTTGGGTCAATATATAGCGTTTATGTCACTCAGCGGGAGAGTTCATAGTGCTGACAGCCACTTGTAAACATGACAGTCACAAATAAAGCTAGTTATTTATCATGTGTGGGGCAGCGTTTGTCCTAGTGGGGCAGTTTCTAGTAGAAATTGTGACAGCAGGGCCAGGTGCAGCACAGGCTTAATTACACCTCTGCAATTAAGTAGGTGGTGAGTCGCCAGGTATGTGATTGGTATCTGTTGGCACAGGGCTCATGCTGCCAGCCCAACACAAGGATCTTGAAACAGAGTAAAGGATGTTAAAATGCTGTTGTGGTTCCCTGCAGCTTGTCCCCTGTCCTCTTGCCTCCCTGTGCAGATACTTACAGGGTGCAGGATCACCCTTTCATCCACATATATAAAAAGATCTTTTGATCCTTTGTGTGCAGCTTTGTCCTGGGTGCAAACTCAGACCCTCAGACTGTGGTGCATATGTGGCGTTCTTGTTGCTCCTCTTTAAAATGTTGATGCTTCTTCAGGACAAATTGTTGAGTCACCTGCTTTGGCAGTCTGGAGCCTCCTGGTAGTTATGTGCATTGCGCAGTGGAGATCAGCGGTGACTGTGTGTTCACCAGGGATGCGCCCTAGCTCCGTATCTTTTTAACATCTTTTTCAGTGACCTTGAGGCCTCCTTGGCAGATGCTTAGACACATCCTCCTCACTTAGGTGGCTAGTGGGCAGAGCCCTCCATTAAGCTGATGATGTTGAATTACTTGGTCACACCGCCTTTGTGTTGTCCCATGCTCTTGACGCACTAGTGGTCCATTCATCTATCAAAAACCTCAAAGTCAATTTGAACAAAACACAAATCTATTTGCCAAGACAAAGCTCAAATTTCATTATATGGCTTATAGGATTAGAAACTCTACAAAACCTGGAGATACTCTACCATAGTACACTGCACCGAAGACCCCTTGTCATACCTGAGGAAAAATCATTCTGCACCATTGACTGTGTATTGGGTAAATTCCATCTTCTTCATGAGACTATTCATTGGGTCCCTAAAAAAAGCCTATGTAGCAAAAGTCACTCCACTGTTAATGCATGGGTGCCCAAATTTGATCATAGTTTATGATTTTCTAATCAATTCCGTAGAAGGTCCAATCCCGTGAAAGTTCTTGGGACTCAGGAAATCTGCACCTTTAGAACAAATCAGATTGTACACTGGCTTGATTTTTTCATGGACTGATACTCTGAAAGCACCTATCAATTGTCATAATTCAATTATTCGTGCAGCACCCAGTATTTTGTTATCTTGGCTTAAAAGTGAGTTGACTAAATCTAATTTGAGTTGATTTTGATTATTCTATATTATGCTCGTACTGCCTTCAGGGTTCATATATGACTGATAATTTTATTGATCCAACTCTGACTTCTGCAAACTTAAAAAAAAAAGTCGAAGTAAGCAAATTGAGTAATCTGCTTTATTCCCTTAAGTCTATTATCTTCGCTCTAAGTCTCCTTATGTGTATAGAAATGCATCCCTAATTGAAATGTATGACATTTCATGCAATTTACAGAAAATGTATTTATCGCATATTCGTTTTGGCCACGTTCCAACATTGGATATGATCAGCATTGAAGCGATCACCAGCGTGATTCATAAATCTCTTGTTTTTGCCAAGGTGCGCCTGCGACTGTAAAGCACATTCTGGTTACCTATTACTTTGCCTTTAAAGTTCGCCAGAATAATTAGTCTCAGCTACTGACAGGTCTTCATAAACTTCTGCCAAATACTGCTGCATACACACCTTTGAATGCCATCAATAGAGAGACACAAAATTGCATTTTTTGCTCTTTTTAGATCTTTTGAACGATGTTTACCTATATCATAAATTTTTCAGTGGGTTCGTCTTTTAGCTGGTTAGCTGCTTTGTAAGTTTATGAAATCTGATTCCTTTTTAGGTCGAGCCTGGGCAGCGCATGCGCTGCTCTGCGAAGCAAGCTGTATTCAGGTAGGGACTTGAAGTTAAGCCCACTCTCCGCCCATATTTTTCTTTGGCTTGTGTCATTGGCCACTGTAAACTGTGGCTGTTCATTGGTCAATAGGCTTAGTAGTCCCTCCTTAGTACCGCCTTGACTCATTTTGTAACCTCCCATGGCGACACCCCCTGTTGCGTGTGTTGTTACTGGGTAAGCTTTAATTACAGCCTCCAAGCACTATTTTCTCAAATAGCTTTGTCCTGCCTGCTATTGCAGGGAGGACACACTCTCTCCTAATGCTTTTAAAAAAATGTATAGCACAGGCGCTGGCATTTGCAATGCAATAGGTCTTGCATTTGCGAGAGTTTAAGCTATTGGCATTGGTAATGACAATGCCTTTTATTTATCTGTTTTAAAAATAACATAAATAAAAGGCATTGTCATTTACAATGCCAATAGCTCAAACTCTTGTAAATGTGAGGCCAATTGCATTGCAAATACTTGTTATAATATGTTTCAGTAAGCTCTGATGTTAAGGAGTTTACAATCCAAAATAAATTAAACATAAATAAAATGAATATGTGGGGTGCAGTGTCAAAGGGCATCACAGAGTCCAGCAGTAATATTGGCGTATTTCATCAGTGACAGTGTTTGTGCAGTGATGGGTTGTGTTCTATAGTCTAGCAGTCACAGTGAAGCACTAAGGCCCATGATAGTGTGTGCCACAGAGTGCAGCAGTGATAGTGTGAGTGTGCACCCAGGGATTTATTTGTGCCACAGAGCCCAGCCGTGATTGTGTGGATCCAGTGATGGAGTGCCTGCCACTGAGCCTGACAAGTGATAGTGTCAAGTCCAGTAAATGTGTGTGTAACAGAGTCCAGCAGTGGTAGTAACAGATTTCATTAGTGTGAATGTGGACCCCACTTATGCAGTGTGTCACAGAGTCCCACAGTGGTAGTGTGAGGTTCAGTGATAGAGTGCATTACGGAGTAAAGATGTGACAGGGTGGCTCCAGTGATGCAGTGTGAAAAAGAGGACAAGGGGGACCCTACTCACTAGGAACCAGGGTAAGTCATATGTATCCGAAAACAACGGTTCTAGCGGGAATAAAATAAATCTATACTGGTAATTAAAAATGCACAATCGCGATCAATTAGGGTTAAGGATGTCAGAAAAGAGAGCCTCGCAGACTTGGTGTTCATAATAATTCTTTTTATCCAAATTTTTATAATTCAAAAACAACTTTTTCAATAGTTGTGGAAACCAAGTTCTGTATATATCACATGTCTGTTCACAATGTATTAGATGGTTTCATTTGCTTGGGACATATAATCACTATTGTGGTTCTTCTCGGTCGGTGTATTTATTGTTTTTGAATTATAAAAATTTGGATAAAAAAGAATTATTATGAACACCAAGTCTGCGAGGCTCTCTTTTCTAACATCCTTAACCCTAATTGATCGCGATTGTGCATTTTTAATTACCAGTATAGATTTATTGTATTCCCGCTAGAATCGTTGTTTTCGGATACCAGTGATGCAGTGTGTCACAGAGTCCAGCAGTAATAGTGTGAGGTTCAGTGATAGTGCATCACGGAGTAAGGAAGTGACAGTGTGGCTCCAATGATGTAGAATGCACAGACTCCAGCTGGGCTAGCATGAGGTTCAGTGATAGAGAATATCACAGAGTAAAGCAGTGACAGTGTGGCTCTAGTGATGCAGTTTGCACAGACTCCAGCAGTGATAGTGTGAGGTTCAGTGATAGAGTGCATCACGAGTAAAGAAGTGACAGTGTGGCTCTAGTGATGCATTGTGCACAGACTCCAGCAGTGATAGTGTGAGGTTCAGTGATAGAGTGCATTACGAGTAAAGAAATGACAGTGTGGCTCAAGTGATGCAGTGTGCACAGGCTCCAGCAGTGAAAGTGTGAGGTTCAGTGATAGAGTGCATCACGAGTAAAGAAGTGACAGTGTGGCTCAAGTGATGCAATGTTTCATGGAGTTCAGCAGTGATAGCGTGAGGCTCAGTGATATAGTGCATCACAGAGTAAAGCAGTGACAGTGTGGCTCCAGTCATGCAGTGTATCACAGAGGTTCAGTGATAGAGTGAATCACAAAGTAAAGCAGTGACAGTGTGGCTCCAGGGATTCAGTGTGCACAGACTCCAGCAGTCATAGCGTGAGGTTTAGTGATAGAGTGAATCACAGAGAAAAGCAATGACAGGGTGGCTTCAGTGATGCAATGTGTCACGGAGTCCATCAGTGATAGCGTGAGGCTCAGTGATAGAGTGTAGTACAGCCTAAAGCAGTGTCAGTGTGGCTCCAGTGATTCAGTGTGCACAGACTCCAGCAGTCATAGCGAGGTTTAGTGATAGAGTGCATCACGGAGTAAAGCAGTGACAGTGTGGCTCCAGTGATGTAGTGTGCACAGTTTCCACCAGTGATAGCATGAGGTTCAGTGACAGAGTGTATTACAGAGTAAAGCAGTGTCAGGGTGGCTCCAGTGATGCAGTGTGTCACAGAGTCCTGCAGTGGTATTGTGAGGTTCAGTGATAGAGTGCATCACGGAGTAAAGCAGTGACTGGGTGGCTCCAGTGATGCAGTGTGTCACGGAGCTCAGCAGTGATAGTGTGAGGTTCAGTAATAGAGTGCATCATGAAGTAAAGCAGAGACAGTGTGGCTCCAGTGATGCAGTGTGTCACAGACTCCAGCAGTGATAGCGTGAGGCTCAGTGATACAGTGTATCACAGAGTAAAGCAGTGACAGTGTGGCTCCAGTCATGCAGTGATAGCGTGAGGTTTAGTGATAGAGCGCAACACATACTAAAGCAGTGACAGTGTGGCTCTAGTGATGCAGTGTGCACAGACTCCAGCAGTGATAGCGTGAGGTTCAGTGATAGAGTGTATCACAAGGTAAAACAGTCTCAGTGTGGCTCCAGTGATACAGTGTGTCACAGAGTCGCAACTGTGATGGAGCATGTCATAGAGTCCAGCAGTGACAGTGTGAATTCAGTGATAGAAAGTGTAATTGAGTCCAACAGTGATGACTTCGTCAGTGATGAAGTGCGTCACAGAATCCAGCAGTTACCATTCTTATGCAACAGTTTATTTGCATAGAGCTTGCGCTGTCCAATGGCTATTTCAAAGTAATTCTAGTCGCGTGTAAAACTGCGAATAAAGAGAACTTATAATGCGATGGTGAGGTCAAAGGTAAAGGCCATTATCTACAAAAAGACGCAGCTAAAGACTGGGAAAAACATTCCGTGGGCGTCTTGGTATTGGTTAGAAGCAGTGTGCTCTCCCTGTTAGGCGGGAGGCCGTCGTCTGGCGCCGTGACACAAAGCCAATGACGCTGTCACGGCTGGAGACGTGCTCCCCTCTACCTAGAAATCCCAGGCGGCAAAATAATGCAATTACACGAATGACAATAAAGCAGAACATGTCAGCAGCCCTAATAAAAACCCGGCTGAACAGCAAAGCGCTGCTCCTTGGGCATCACAGTCATCGTCTCTTATTACCTGCAAGGCTACTGAGGCGCTCTTTGTCAGCTTGTCAACGACAGGGAAGCCTTCCGAGGCCTATAAATGTCGGCATTCCAACGCAAGATGGTGGCGCTGCAGTACTGTGCTTCCGGCGCGCGGAAGTGAGTGTGAACACTCTTGTGACACCTTCTGGCTGCTTTTCTCTGTGAAACATAGCGGTGCGCAAGCCAACAAGTAACGAGGGAGAGCCGAGCCAAGGATGGTTCTGGCTCTAAGAGCCGGTACACAAGCCGAGCCCTAAAAATAACTGGCAAGTAAATCATGTAACAAACATCACCTTATAATATAATAGGTGTCTTCAAAATTCGAGAAAGTCTATTACTTAAACAGTGGAAGCTTTCACCTTAGTAGTGTACATCAGATTATTTGCGAAGTATGTATTAAAAGTGAGTTTTTAAACATGAATCGAGAAACATTCCTGCTCTCACTTTGTTCACAATGTTATTACTGAACTATGAGGCAAGTCAGGGGTCGTGTGTGCCCTATATTTGTGGACTAGATTCTTATGGTTTTTTGGGCAGGGCACAGACTGAAGGTCTGCTCATATGTGATAAAGAACAAAAAAAGAGGCACAGTGAAATAAACTATTTACCTAGGATCACGTAATTTGTTCCAGCAACAAAGCTGGAGTTTATCTTAGATTTTGCAGCTTCACAGTGTGCAGTTCAGCCACTTGCCCCTTTCTGACATCATAGGTTAACTTTCTGTCTTTAACTCTTGGAGGTTAAGGATAGAGCGTAGGTATCAGGCAGAATCCACATTCATTTTGGGCAGTTTTACATAGAGCCATCTTTGCCCAAGGACATTAGAGGGCTCCACAACCGAAACAGACTACATTACACTTTTGGTTTACATCCTAGGTAGATTTGTTGGAATTGTTGAAGCCCATGTCAAAATTCCAGCCTGCTGCTGCATGATATATGGTCGGCAGCTGTATTCACTAGACCACATCATCTGCCGTAAAAGCTTGGCTCGTTTTGGGCATAAGGCTCCAAGAGGACCCAGAGCTGAGCCAGAGCCAGGCATTGGGCTCAATATTTAAGTGGCTTGCCTACTTCTAGTGCATGGGATGTAAACAACACTTGACAAGGAGAGTTGACAGGTAGCCTGCCGTTTCTCAAATTGCACTATCTCAACCAAATTCTGTTAAAGCACTTGCTCACTCCGACACCCACTGCTACTCGTCTAGGGATAGTCATGGATGTCAGAGCAGAAAAATCAAAGGGATAGTAGCACTGAATCTGTACATCCTTTGCATGCACATGACTAATACTTCGATCTTCTATTATGTGGTATTTGGAAGTGAATTTTAAAGACGATCTACAAAATGTGCTTCCATCTAGAATGGAAGAAAAAAAGGCCCATGAACGGAGAACTGGCCAGTTCAACATATAACTATATGTAATCAATCAATCAATCAATCAGGGAATTGTGAAGCGTGCTACTCAGCCATGAGGGTCTCAAGGCACGGGGGGGCAGCTCCGGTCAGTCGAAGAGCCAGGTCTTGAGGGTCTTCCTGAAGATGTGCAGAGTGGGTGCTTTTCTGAAGTTGATCGGGAACTCGTTCCAGGTCTTTGCTGCAATGTAGGAGAAGGCTCTTCCACCTGTTCTGGCTCTGCGGATGCACAGGGTTTCAGCGAGGGCGAGGTCGGCGGATCGGAGGTTTCTCTTGGGAACGTGGAAGGCGATTCTTTCATTGAGATATTGGGGTCCGTTGTTGTGGAGGCATTTGTATGCGTGGGTGAGTACCTTGAAAGTTGCTCTCTTCTCGACGGGGAGCCAGTGGAGGTCTCGCAGGTGTGGGGTGATGTGTTCATGTTGGGGGACACAGAGGACGAGTCTGGCTGTGGCGTTCTGTATGGTCTGGAGCTTGCGGAGCCGCCACAGACGACATCCGCATTCTCCTCGACCAAGGACATGCTACGGCCCTGATCCTGCTCGACCTCACCTCCTGCCTTCGACACCTTCTCCCACCGCTCTCTCACTGCCAGACTCCACGGCGCCGGCATACAGGGGACCGCCATCGACTGGCTCTGCTCCTTCCTCACCGGCAGAACCCAAAGAATCAGACTTCCTCCCTTTCTCTCTGAACCCACAGAGATCAGCTGCGGAGTAGCCCAAGGATCATCGCTCAGCTCCACGCAATTCAACATCTACATGGCCCCCCTCCCCGCCATTGTCAGACAGCATGGACTCAGCATAGTATCCTACGCTGACAACACCCAGCTCATCCTCTCCCTCACCAAGGACCCCCTACCTCCAGACTCAGCTTCCAGGAAGGAATGAAGGACGTCGTAACCTGGATGAGCAGCAGCTGCCTTCAGCTCAACTCGGAGAAGACAGAAGTCCTCGTCCTCGGACCCTCCCCTTCTGCATGGGACAACACCTGGTGGCCCACCGCCCTTGGCAGCCCTCCCAGTGATTTGTTGATCCCGGCGTAGAGGGCGTTTCCGTAGTCTAATCTGCTGGTTATGAGTGCGTGGTTGACGGCCTTTCTTGATTCAGGGGGGATCCATTTGAAGGTCTTGCGAAGGATGCGGCGGGTGTTGAAGCAGGTGGAGGCGACGGCGTTGATCTGTCGGGTCATGGAGAGGGAGGAGTTGAGTATGATGGATTGGGAGGGGTCGAGGATGGAGTTCTCTTCTATGAATTTCGTTAGTTGGAAGTTGACGATCTTTTCTGTGACTTTGGCCGCGAAGGGGAGGAGAGAGATCGGTCGGTAGTTCTTGAGGTCCATTTGATCTGCTGAGGGCTTCTTGAGGAGGGGCTTGACTTCTGCACGTTTCCAGTCATCGGGGAATGTGCCGGCTTTGAGGGAGGCGTTGATGGTGCGTCGTAGCTCCTTTGCGATGGTGGCGGCAACTCTTTGGAAGATGTGTGGAGGGCAGGGGTCCGTGGGGGGTCCTGAGTGAATGCCTTTCATGGTCGATGCAGTGATTTCGGTGGTGACTGGGGTCCAGGAGGAGATGGTGGGCTGACTTTTGTTGCTGGGGGGCGAAGTGGGTTTGGGGTCCTGTGTCTGTTTGTCGAAGTTGTCGTAGAGGGATCTTATTTTCAGGTGGAAGTAAGAGCCGAGTTTGTTGCAGAGGTTCTGGGAGGGTGTGACGTCTGTGGCTTCGCTGGGTGGCTGAGTGAATTCCTGGATGATGTTGAAGAGTTCCTTGAGTTGCTGGTGTTGGTGTGGATTTTGTTACGGATGAAGGTCCCCTTTGTGGATCTGATGAGTTGGTGGTATTCTGTCATGGCGTTCTTGTAAGTGGAGTGGTCTTCCAAAGTTTTGCTGTTTCTCCAGTTCTTCTCGAGACGTCAGCAGGTGGTCGGTGGTGAACCAGGAGGCCTTCCTGGGTTGCTGTCTGTCGGGGTTGCGAAGGGGGGCGAGCTCGTCTGCGCAGTTGGTTATCCATCTGTGAAGTTCTTGGGCTGTGGAGTTGGCGTCGGTCGTGGTGGGGGGGCTTCGCGATTAAGGGTGGAGTTGAGGTGCTCCTCGGTGATCTTGCTCCAGTTCCTTCGCGGTGGGTGGGGTGCCGGTTTGGGCGCGGTGGGTTTTTTGATGTGGAAGTGAACGCAGTAGTGGTCTGTCCAGATGGGTTGCGTGGTGTGGCTGAAGTGGACGTTGGGGTCAAGGGTGTGTCCTGCCTTGTGGGTAGGGGTGGTGACGAGTTGTTGCAGTCCGAGGTTGGGGAGGTTGTCCAGGAGGGTGGCGGAGTTGGGGTAGCTGATGTTGTCGAGGTGGAAGTTGAGGTCTCCGATGAGTATGTAGTCCATGGAGGTGATTGCGTGGGGTGCAATGAGGTCAGCGATGGTAGTGGTGAACGCGGTTCAAGGTATGGGAGGTCTGGAGGCGAGGGTGCCTCGTAAGGTCGTTCCGGGGCTGGTCTGGATCTGGAAATGGAGGTGTTCGGTGGTGGATGGGGAGTCGCTCGTGCAGGAGGTGGTGAGTCAGAGGGAGCTCTTGTGTGCGATGGCGAGTCCTCCTCCTGGGCGGTTGGGGCGGTCCTCCCTCTGGATCTTGTATCCATCAGGGATGGCGGTGGCGATGTCGGGGCGGAGGTGGGGTTGGTCCATGTTTCCGTGAAGAAGGCAACGCCTTGTGAGAAGGTGTCAAGGAGGTCCCAGATCTCTACTGCATGTCTGTGCAGGGAGCGCACTTTGAGGAGGATGCATCTCAGGGCTTCAGGGCTGCTGGCGTCCAGCGTGGGGACACCGGCCGTGGCGGTGCGGAGGGTGGTGAAGTTTTGTCGGCAGTGTCGCCAGGAGAACTGGCCGTGGGTGGTGGCCGGTGTAGAGAGCTGGCAGTTGTTGTTCCTTTTGGGGTTGAGTGCGAGGAGGGCAGCAGAGTCGTAGCGGTGGGTGGTCGAAGAACCAGGGTCCCTGGCGCTGGTCGCGGTCGGGTCGCGGACAGGCGCCGATGGGCATGCCTTTGGTGGCGCACTGGCGCGCCAGCGGCGCAGCCACCATTAAATAGGGAAGGGGGAGTGAAGCGCAGCTAGGATGCGGGAGACGGAAACGGCAGGGGGAGGGGCCACGGGTGCAGCAGCGGCGGGGAAGAGGACGGCCAAAACGGGCACGGAGGACACAGACAAGGGCACAAACAACAGTCAAAATAAACAGAGGCACTAAATTACAGAAAAAAGACAGACAAAAGACAGAAAACAGGCACAAACACAAGACAGACAACAGCGGACCAGCAGAAGAGCAAGGCTCTCCCACTGAACCAGCAGGGTTGAGGCACTTGGAGGAAGGCCTCGAACACCTACCTGCACAGGGCAGCGGCACAACAGCGGAGCTGCTGGGGGAGAGAGCAGGTCTCTGACCAGGAGGTCAGAGGTCTTGCTCAGACACCCAAGCAGCGGCCACCATTAAATAGGGAAGGCAGGAGGGAAGCTCAGCTGGGAGTCGGGAGCGGGAACCGGCAGGGGGGAGGGGCCGCAGGGGCAGCAGCGGCGGGGAAGAGGATGGCGAAAACAGGCACGGAGGACACAGACAAGGGCACAAACAACAGGCAAAAAAAAACCAGGCAAAATAAACAGAGGCACAAAATTACAGGAAAAAGACAGACAAAAGACAGAAAACGGGCACAAGACAGACAACAGTGGACCAGCAGAAGAGCAAGGCTCTCCCACTGGACCACCAGGGATTAGGCTCAGGCAGGAGCCTGCGGGTGGAGGAGGGCCTCAAACACCTACCTGCACAGGGCAGTGGCAGCGGCACAACAGTGGAACTGCTGGGGGAGAGAGCAGGTCTCTGACCAGGAGGTCAGACGTCTTGCTCCCGCTACCAAACTATAGTTAGACTTTCCACATTACACTACACAACAAATCAACACAAACTACCAGTAAACAACATACCAAATAAATTAACACCATACCCTAAACTAACTAGGCCTACCCGCATCCCCAACTCCTAGATCCTTAAATAAAAAAACTTTAAAAAGGTCTTATCTTGTCAGTTGGACAGCAACAGGGATCCACAACCAAAATTAGCAAAGTCCACCTCAAAATGCCACTAATAGAGTACAAAATGCAAGTAGTGGTGAAATAATGGCTGCTAAATGAAAGCAATAAAAATACTAACTTCCTGTAGAAATCACAAGAAATGTTTTTTAAAAGTATAGAGAATTAAAAATAAAGTGTGTAAAAAGTGTATTAAAATGTCTGCAAAATGTTAAACAATATATTCAACTAATACAAATATATATGTAAAGTATAAACTAAAGAGTGCTGTAAAAATATAACTAAATTAAATTGCACTAATTATATATACTGAAAATTGCATTATAAAAACATAAAAATACCAAGAGCCTTATTACGAGTTTGGCAGTCCGGACCGCTGTACCGGCAGTAGTGCTCAAATTGTGGAGAGCTCAGCAGTCCAAACGCCGTATTGTGAGTTGGGTGATTGCCTTTGTGAAGACCGTGGCTGAACCACAGAGACCGCCAGCAGACTGCTGACCTCTGTATTGCGGTCGAGGAAAGGTAGACACCATGGGGGGTATAGGGGAGCTGCACCGCCATCCGTATTATGAGTTGCCTTTTCCAATAGCTGACAGCACTTGCTTCAAGGTGGCAGAGAGTAAGGATTTGGGGTGCGTACTTGTTCTTCCAGGCAGAGTCCGACGCGGATCCCTTTCTTCAGGTTACTCCCTTTAAAGCAGGATCTTCACCCCGAGTATTACGACCCTGTTTGCGGCAATCTACAGGTGAGTCCTTTTAGTACCATATATCCATTGCCAGGACTGGCCACATATGGGCCAGACTCCGGCAATGGGTTGATGGTATATTTCCACATGTATAATGCATATGTGTGCAACCGACACATATGCAGTTGAAATGCACACACAGGTTTTGATATATTTGGAAAAAATACTCCCCACCGCCGGAAGATCTCCACATCCACACCGGACAAATACAGGGGTCTACAGACCACTAGCGCTGTGGGCTACTGGCAGGCGCGGACGCAGTGGGTGTTCCCACGCAACAACCATGGGTTTTGACAAATTCCCAGATTTACAAGGATATGTAAACCTGGGATTGCGTCAAAACTGTATGCTTCCCCAGGGCAAGAGTAACAAGGAGAACTATGTTTATTTCTCCTAATTTTTTCCTCTTTCTATGTGTGCTGCATTTTGCAGCACTCGTAGAAAGAGGAAAACACCTCCATGGATTGTTTTTGTGCGGAAAGGAGTCCCTTACTGCACAAAAACAATCCTGTCAACAACGCAGACACCCTTTCACCAGGGTGCAAGGGTCTCTGCGTTGGCACTATGCACAATGTTGTGCGTTGGCGCTGGTTGATGTGACGGGAATACAGTGCATTCCTGCCTTTTCAATTTGGCGTAGGGATGCGCAGCAAACAGACTTGCGGCTCTGCCCTATGCCAAATCATTGTAAATTAGGCCTTGAAGGGGTTAGAGTTACTGTTCCCACTCCAATCTAAACCAATGTGTGGAAGGTGTTGGGCACTAAAGCAGTTAGATTTACTATTCCTACGTCAATGTAAACCTTTCTGAGGAAGAAGTTGGCCACTAACGCGGTTACATTTATTATTTATTATCTAAACCATTTTGGGGAATGTGTTGGACACTAAAGGGGTTATTTACTATTACCACTCCAATGTATACCACTTTGGGGAAGGTATTAAATACTAAAGTGGTTATGTTTACTATTCACACTCCAATGTAAACCATTTTTGGACACTGAAGTGGGTAGATTTACCATCCCACACAAATATAAACTATTCTGGGGAAAGTTTTGGAACTAAGTGGGTTACATTTACTAGTATAACTCCAGTCTAACCCATTTTGGGGAAGGCGTTGGACACTAATGGGTTTAAATTTAGTATTCCACTCCAATCAAAACCGTTTTGGGGAAGATGTTGGACACTACAGGAGTAACTTTAAATATTCCTACAAGACAATGCATCATTTTTCTAAACCATAAATGGCAATAAATATAACTTACACTACATATTTACAATTTACATAAATACTCCAAGAAATAAACATAAAACATTGTAAAATAAAACGTTACATCAAAGGTGAACATTTAAAAATAAACCAAAGCAAACATTTAAAAATTATGTAATCACAAGTAAAAACTAAATAAGAATAATAATATAAGTCTGATATTTATAAACTACAAAATTTCAATTAATTGAATAATTAGAAAAGCAAATTTGCTAATAATATAAATATTCATATAACAAACTAATGCAAAAAGCACAGATGATGTATAGAATGCTGAACAATGCAAACATTCACCCCCAGTCAACAGATCTGTGTTTAATCCATGGATTTAGGCCCAGATCTCTGTACTGGGGTGAATGTTTGACATTGTTCAGCATTCTGTCCATCAATTGTTCTTCTTGCATTTGTCACCCCGAGTGGGATGGGTATGCTCAGACATGGGTCCCATGCTCTCCATGCCACTAGAGTCAAGCTAGCCTGGCTGATGAGGGGTGATACCCTGAAACCGGTCCTAGGATGCTTGTTTCCGGTCCAGGGAGGACCTGCCCTGGCAGTTTGGGCTGGACTGTTCCCATGGGGAGCAGGGTCAAGACTGATTTGCATATGACTGGAATGGCATGGGGAGCAAAACAGCGATGGATTTATGCCCAGAACTCTGTACTGGGGTGAATGTTTGATGTTGTTCAGTATTCTGTCCATCAATTTTTCTTTTTACATTTATTACAAACTGATAACATAAACTTAATTTATGAGCTGCGTAAACTAAAAAAAAACTATTAAAAGAGCATAATATAATTAAAAATTAACACAATATATACCTCCAATAACTAGATGTATACAAAAAAGGAAAGTATATTTAAAATACAGAAAGTAAAAATGTTAAAATATTAAAAAAATTAACAATGATTTAAAAATTAATGTAAAATTATAAATAATATCTTAATTAAAAAACATAGATGGAATTTAAAAGTTACAATTCAAAATGCAGTTTGCTAAAAAATACAAATGCAATACTTAAAAAGTAAAACAATAAATAAAATATACATTTAATAACACATATTTGAAAAATGTCCCCACCCTATTTAACCATATACCAAATTTCCCACTAACAAAAATATTGTTAATCATTTTAATTAAAATGAAAAAGAATTAAAACACATAAAGGTAAATGTTAACTCAAATATACTATGAATGCTCATTTTTATTAACAAAATACATTTAAATAAAATGCATTTATTTTATTAAAAATATAAATGAAATTTAATTCATAGTTTAAAATAACACTTAAACAAATAATAAAATAACACTTTAATACATCTTTTCAATAGTTCCCTTTCAGTAATCATAAACAAAAAATACACGTAAACTTACATAATACAAATATGAAATAAAATAGTAAATAACTACATATAATACATTTTAGAAATAACATTTTAAATATAAATGTATAACTTAAATCAAATAAATTAAAAAAATTAATACATTATCAAAACCAATAAAAACATGTTCCACCATTACATAGATATTACAAATTTTACATGCCAAATGTTTTAAATTACTTAATTACAATTTTAAAATTAAATCCAAAAATATTTTTACACTAACCTACTCTGTAAACATTCCCACCTTTTTCCCCTATAAACCCAATGACCCACTCCTGAAAAATGTATTAAATACATGCATACATATATTAAAAATTTAAAAAAAAATAAACATTTTAAGAATAAATACAATAAACATTACAATAACTTTTTTTTAAATAAATATGCATAACATCAAACTTTTTAAAAATTTAATCCATAATATACAATTTCCCAACCACAACTATTTAACAAAAATATCAACAAAAATACCATCATGTACAACAATATTTGAGTAAACAATACATTTTACAACAATATTAAAAACAAGACTAAAAACAATAAACTTACCTTTGATATTTATTTCCACAATTGCTTTGAGATCATCATATTACTGCAATGATATTTTGGTATCGCAATATTTTTTTCGATATTCTGTCCAAACACCAAGAGTAGAATGGTCAAGGGTGTCGAACAAAGCTGACTAGTCCAGGAGCACAAGAAGGCCTAAGAAACCTATATTCAATATGTTATATGGGTTTGTTTGGATATTTAAGAGCACTATCTCAATGGCTCTCTCTAAATCTAGTCCACATTGTGTTTTTTCCAGAATCATTTTTTTCAACAAAGTCCTATAGATGTTTAAAACCAGCTTTTTTGAGAATTTCACTATGGAACAGATAATTCTGCGGGTTAGACAAAACCTGTAAGACTGTTTACAAAAGTGGAGATATCCACGCTTATTTAAGATTGTCTGTAATGGAGACAGTTCTGAAAGACAATAGCTTATGTCCCTGATGTACAGGGCTAGTATGTAAACCCTCTCCTTGATTGCTCCCTAAGGATAAAGTCCCACTGGCAAGATATAGGACTCAGAGGCTTAATAAAAGGAATGGCAACATCCAATGAACCATCATGGAATGACAAAATATGGAAAAAATCTCCATCCTGCTAGTCACTCATGCATCTCAATTCATTACTAACTGGAATGAAGATGGCCAATCTTACAACCTGATTTTTGCAAGAATTTTTATGCATTACTCTTCACCACCCATTGGAAGGCTCTGAGATCTTAGCCCTACTGAATGGATTTACTACATCATTTAGGCACTGTAAAATATTTTTCAACAAAAATCACCTTCTAATTTAGGTTGCCAAGACTTTTTTTTTAATTTGATAATAAAAATTTGACAATGTTTTGTCAGATTTTTCAAGGCATTTTAAAAGCTATTATTTTCTTTTTTTTCCATTCACTATGCACCAGTCCATAATGCTTTCTGCTCCAGAGTAAAACAGCCATTTGCCGTTTTATTGCTCCTGATCAATGGATAAAGATGTATAGTTATCCACAAAAGAATGTAAGGTATTATATCCATTGGCCATTTCATTAATATCCGCATTCTGAAGACACATATACACTTCCTGGGTGACAGAATTCCTTAGATGCTGTCAAAGCTTTGGATTCTGTTTATAGTCTTACAAGGCGAGCTATTTATATCCCTTTAATGTGCCAGGAAATGTTTAATTTATGAAACAACAGTATTGGTTCAGACAACTTCTTTAATTGTGACGATTTTGACATCAATACTCAAGGAGAGGGGCAAAGAAAGAGATCATTCAATAATAAGAATAGGTTCTCAAATTCTCTGGGTGAGTAGCAACCTATCCAACATTTGCCAAACACTTTTAGTAATAGCCTTGAGAACCAACAGGCCCAAACTTAACTCTGCAAAAATGACATTTCGGGATTTATGTAATATTAGTGAAACAAACGAATGGATCACTTTCAAAGTTGTTGCAAAAGCATTGAACATTTGAGATGTATTACAAGTACTGCGATCCGAGATTTGCTGGATATAGATATACAGCTACACAGCAGGTGCCTTAATTACCGAATCTATCTTAAAATGCCTCTCTTTATAACTAACGAAGTAAGCAGATCACCTCTACCATCACATTTTTCCTTATCAATTTATTTGGGGGCAGAGTTTTCACAAATATGGCATATGCACTTACAGACCAAGACTGGACTCTTATTGACTCTGCTCTTAAAGACTCCGCCTCTGCTGATTATATTCCATTTCTGCTAGCGTGTACCCTTCTCTTCCCTGAATTCTGTGGATTGCAGGAGTATTTGTGTTTCCATTTCCATCTCTGGCCTATCCATTCTGTGCCCTCAAACATTTGGCATCAGGCTGGCAATGCTTAATTTGTGAAGCCCCTCTGTCTTGCACAACTGCTTAGTGAACTGCCAATAGAACCATTATTTTTGTGCTTGCCATTAGTTTGAATGAAAAGGAGCTGGCTAACTTGGTATGTAGTATGTATGAACGTATGTATGTATGTATATGTATGTATATGTATGTATATGTATGTATATGGTATTTCTATAGCACAAAGGCAGCGGAGCACTGTACATAGTCAAAGACAAGCATAAAGTCAATGAGTAACAGGCGAGGAAGCTGGATGGTGGGCAGTTGATGCATTGTGTATGTTGTACTCAGTACCAGTAGGGAGAGGTGTGGCGCACCGGCCTGTCTCTGGAGCGTGGGAGCCGCGGTTTGATGCCGGGGGCAGCACAGCTCAGCATCATGTGACTGGGCAATAGCTCACTTAATATCCCCGACGGCCACCAGCGCCTTGAAACCCTTGAGGGGTGATATGTTTGCGCTTTACAAATACGAATTATTACCAGTTTTTGCTGAGTCACCGCAGTTCCCTTAATTATTTTATTATTAAACTCACTTGTCCCATGCATCCAGCTTGGTACTGTGCTTATTTTCCCATTGATCAACAGACTTGTACATTCCATAGTGTAAACATTTGCCCAATTTTCCCTTGTGACGAGTGACACCCTCAGCCATTCTTGGCTTTTTAAGCAATGCCCGGACACATAGCTTTACTTTTCCTGTGAAGTGCGGGCAGTGCCTAATTTGTAAAAGAATAAGTGCAGCAGCCCCAGGGCACAAGTTGGGGTACACGCAGGTACACGGCGTCCACCCACTATTTTCACAGGGTGGACGCCGTCCCCCCTGCTAAGAAGTTGGGCCACACAGAAATATGCTGAACTTGTCTCGTTGTAAGACACTGGGACACGTTTAGCAGCGCCTGTACGTTTTCTGCTTTCAATTCCCAGCAGCAAGGTGCAGGCAGTGAGGGAGCTTTTTTTTCACGCCAGCTGTGTCGAAGTTAAGGGCTATGAGGCCTCCTTTTGTTTGAATATCCTGACTGGAGGCGGCCTGGAACCTCACACTTAAATGTAAATTCCACGGAGGGGAAACAAAGGCACACAGCTTGTTATCTCTTCACATGCACTTAAGAGAGGCATGCTTTTGCCTTTGTTCAGTCCCTGTATAAAAGAGATGCATGCACTGTAAGAATGCCAGATGTGTTGGTCTGTCCCAGTATTTACACAATCAATAGCACTATTTTAATTCTTTTATAGTGCTCCGCAACCCAATGCAGGGTGTCAGAGCTCTTTTCGTAACATACGCATTATACATTGACAATAAATCATGTACATGTGTAAATCAATGTACAAGATGAGCTACATGAGACAGGTTACAAGTTGTAGGAGTCACATGTCCTTCATAGCTCACTGTGCTATATTACAAGGATTACAATTTATGAACTGCGGGAAACAAAAGTATCTCTGTGTTAAAAGCAGTAACCCACTTTACTATCTACATAAAATAAAAATCTGTCATCTGCATGTTACGTGATGTGCTTTGCAGGAGACACATTAACCTTATACTACTTTGATTCAAATCTGGGACTTCACAAAACACAGATCTCTCCAACAAATGTGTTAAACTCCAGAGTTATCTCACCATTATTACTATTCGCTGAGATTTACTGAGCACCTTTACAGCAGATGCCTTAACCCAATAAATTATTTTAAAATGTAGACTTTGCAACCAATTAAGCATAACAGATCTACTGCCATGCTTCTCCTTGTTGCCAATTTCTTAGTGGCAGGGCTTAAAAATATAAATGTATTAGTTGAGGCCCAGATTTTGCGTCGGGATTGCACCACTTTTTTGGCACAACCTCGACGCCAAATCTCATTTGTTAAATCTCATAATGCCCTTAAATGTACTCATGATATACTTGATAATCATATGTGTGAGGTCTTAATATCTGATGTCACTTTTTGTGATGTCACTTCCAGTGAGGTCACTTCCGGTGATGTCACATGCAATGTCACGCTTCGTGACATCATGCGCTGTTATGGCATGTGTCATGATTTCACCTGCATACTGCCTAACCTGGTTAGTCCCCACACTTCTTTTTTTAGGACTTGTGCCCTGAGCAGCCCACAGTTTTTCTCAGAAGCACACTGCTGGTGCTACTGCATGTCAGGGCTGCAGTATGATAATAAGACTGACTTGTCTATGCTACCTGATACTTTTTTCACTCTCTCTCATCCACTCCCTGTCTCTTATTCTCACTCCTGCAGGTTCACCCCTGCCATCTTTCTTTGTCACTGTTTTACTCTCTTTCCCTCCTTCCTTCTTTCTCTCTCTTTAGGCCCTTCTCTCCAAGGTTCTGCTGAGAGTCTGGTGATGAAAATACGTCCCGATCTCCCAAAATGTATGCCTTTGGGCCCCACCTGCAACCACCAGTTCAAGTTAACCCCCTGTGAACAGGCTTAAAGCTGCCAGGTAGCATTAAAGCTGTTGCTGGCTAAAACGCCAGGACAGTAAGCACACATAAAGAAACCATACTGGCACACACGGTGCTCTAAACCAGCATTGACCTAATTTGTTAAAAAAAAACAACAACAAAAAAGTGCCTTATTTGTTTTTTCCAGAACCATTGTTGCCGAATGCAGGGCACGCCGCACCCTGAGACTGCCAGTTCGTGTTTCCACACCATGCCTCGTTCTTTCACTACTGCACACCTCCTGCCTATTTTTTTTGCAGGCTCTTTTGCATCCATCCTTTCTTTCTTTGTAAATGTTTTCCTATCTTTTGCTTAATCCTTCTTTCTCCCTTTTCTGTTTTTTTCTCTCTCTTCGTGTGGAGTAAAATTCAACGATATTAAATAAGTCTCGGTTCCCAAAAATATTTGCTGGCACCCGCCAAAATTAAGGCCCAAACCTATGAACACATTTCCAAGACTGGGTGACTAGGACCCCTCTTCGCCTCGTCTGTATATTCAATTGTTGCTAAGCCTCTCTAAGCCCCCCAAAGCGCGGCATGGACGGAAACGAGAGGCGGCTGCTATATCGGCCCTGCCACAGACCCGGGTCTGGATCAATCTCAGCTTTAGCTTAATAGCTTTTGGAATTATTCTTCCGCAGGAAAACAATTTCATCCCGTACTTAAACAGAAGAAGTAGAATCTAAAGCCCTGTTCCCCGGCCCCTCCTCCCCGCCACGTTTGATAATTAACTGGTAATTAAACCCGCGCCGGAAGTTTGAGATGCACTTAATTAAAGTGCCTGAGGCTGAATCAGCAGGGAGTGCTCTCGCGACGGAGTCCAGAATGACGTGTCTGCTGGACTCTTCCTGGTGAGGAGGCCGGGCTCGCGACCAGGCTACCTGGGCAATCCCACACTGCTCCTGCTGTTTAAGGCGCTCTACCCAATAGTTTGATGGACATGTACGCTTTGCAAACAGGAACACTTGCCATCTTTTTTTTGAGAGGATGGAGATGCAATCTAGCCTGTAATTTACCCACTCCACCCGGACTTGAGTGCAAAGGGATGAGGTGGATGAAGGGCCTGGCAGCCATTTCTGACTTACTGCCCTTATGGCCTCTTTTAGGAGTCAGCATCACTATGTGGTCAGATGTCCATGTAACATACAAGACCAAGCAATACTGTGCTTACTTATCTCTCTTAAGCCAGTTAATGCCTACAATGACTTTTATATTCCCATTATGGCAGTCAATTTCATCAGATTCCCAAATTTTCATCACGTACCAAACAGTACCATGTTGTTCTCAGGTATGCCTATCATGCCAGCGATGGTCAACATATTCCTAGGTATTCCATTTGAAAAAGGTATTAACAACGCACCCAGGTAGCCCATCCCATATTATGGCCCATGCCGCCATGTGACCAGGTAGCTATCGTATGCCACTCAACAGCATTATCTTCTCCCCCATTGGTTGAGCGTGAACGGATACCTGAAGGCCTCAGCCAATAAGAAGATGATAAGGTGACCTATTCGAAGCTTTTGTTTGCTGAGGGCATAGAAATTAAGTGAATCAGTGTCCATGTAGGTGGAGAGTGAGATATCAAATCACCCTCAGAGCATACAAGTGTAGTGGGCATGCACAATCCATTTAGATAACTGATGGCCTAAGTCAGATACAAGCCTTCAGCTTACTTACCCCTTTGAGAGATGCAAAAATTACTACTGCTTGATAGAAACCACCCCAATAGGTCAGCCAACACTACAGTCAGGAAATTAGTTCACGCAACCCACATATACAAAATCATCATGACATTAATCACTCCTGCAAACTAGTAAGTCATTCAGTAGTTTTCAGCCAGTCCTGCTTTTTAGCTAAGAGTACTGAGTTTTCCCTTTGTATCCATGGGCTTTGAATAGACAGCATGATTAGTGCCTTTAGCCGATAAGCCACGCCCGGCTGATGGCATGAGTCCAACTGAAACTATGATTACTGGCATGGATGTCTAAGTGGGCGGTTCAATGGCAAATTTAAGCAGACTCTACTCCCCTTTGTAAGGTAGCCTTTGTGGTGTACACAGGGAGGAGGGAGAGGACCAAGTGGTTATTACCTTTCACTACCACCTGAGGTGTGGAGAAAGGCAGAAGAAACTTCCAGTCCTCACTTGACTGATAGCCACACTGCTGTATCTAGTAGCAGCTATCAAACTATGATTTAAATAGTTTAAAAGGTAACCAACTGTTAATCTAATACACAATGGGTAGAAAGAGCAGCTGTTTTTTTTACCCTTTTGCTGTGAAAGGTAAGAACATGATTGTGAGGAAAGCGGTTTATTATATTGTGTGGTTGTGCGACCATACCGTGTAACAAATTCACAAATCCGTCTTGGGTCCATTCAGGCTAGTTTATAAAACCGTATCTCAATCCTGGGTAGCTGTGGCTTCAAGCAGTCAGGCTTTAACATAGGAACATATGCAAAGCATTTACAAGTACCAAAGCAGTTGAATAAGAAAGGAACACAACACAAAGGAACTCCGATACCAAATAAAAAAAATAGCTCTTATTTCTATGAATTTTTAGACACAAAATGGAACTAACTCCACCTGAGAGTTCCAGAGATGTAAATTATTAAGCAAATAATAAATCACTGCTTTTCATTCAAATTGCAAACAAGCATTAGAAACTACATCGGTTAGCCGTTGCTTTGAAAACTTTTATAAAGTTGAGTACATCGCTGCTTCTGCCTGGATTGAGCAGCCAACTCCAGCACTGAGTGAATCACAGGGGCCAATGAGGCTTAGTAGGACAGCTGCCTTCCAGTTAAAGCCGTCTCCAGTCCAGTTCCAAGTTCCATTGTCTAACCGCCATAGACTTCAAGGGACTTGTCCTGATGCAAGGGATAAAGGATGTTGAAGATGCTGAAGGATACTGAGGATGCTGATCCGGTGACGGTGTTTTTCCTAGGCCTACTCCTCGGTGCACGGTCAGGGTGGGGGTGACTTTGACCACAGGGGTCGATGTCCTTTGAAGTCTAGATTAAGTCAAGCCAAAAACCAGTTGCCATTGTTCTACTGGTCTTCGATTACAGCAAAACTAGTGGTTCCCTTTCAACTGATGCCAGTGTCTGTCTTGGGCGACCAAATTGCACATCAATGACTCTACTGGGCCCAGCAGACTCAGGTGCAACTTTTGAGCATCAAGACTTTATCTCCCAGGCTGCACTTCAGTAGTCAGTCACTCTTGGATACTAACTCACCAAGACAGTTTTTTCAGATTTTGTGGCCCTGTAGCTGTAACACGAACTCAGCCAACTGACTCTTGTAGTCACTTCTAATGTCTTGGGCTCGGGGATGACTTTTCCTCAAGCCGGGCACCAAAATCAGAGTCTTCTCTTTGTTAGCTCAAGGGTCAGCAGGTGCAGTCCAGTCTTTGGTGCAGCCTCTCTTTTCTGTGCCCAGGGAACAGCAGGGCAGTCCTTCTTATGTCCTCTCTCCAGTGCAGACTAGATATGAGGTCTGGATACCAAGAGTGCCACTTTTATGCTCACGAATAGTCCTCTGGGTATGCAGTGACTACTAGCCAATGGGCAACCAGGTCCCCTCCTACCTGATGACCGCTTCCTGCAAAGTGAGGCATCTGGCTATCCCAGAATACTATATTCTGCACTCTCCCAAGATGGCAGAACCCCTCTCTTGGTTTGTGGAGCTTGGTAGCCCACCCTAGAGGTGTGGCTGCCTGAGAGCTAGTCACCCATGGGAAAAATGTTTCCCCCTCTCTGTCCCGGGCACCTGTCTACCAGAACAAAACAGCAGCCCCTTTCGTGTATATCCACCATTTGCCACTCAAAGGGGGCTTCTCCTTTGAAGCTTGCCCTTTGGGCTCACACCCTCTTTGGCCTTCTTGCCAGGGAGAGCTAAGACCTCTTCCACCTTCCTGAAAGTCGTTCACATCTCCCCCCAGGAGAGCAGAAGACTGTCTTGTGGCCAGCAACCGTAAACGGTCACTGAAAAACTTTGAACAACAGAGTGTCAACTTTCTAAAGTTGTCATTCTTTTAAAAGTTACATTTAGTATGACTGGGGTATCAAGTCGGGTTTAATGCAACAATTCTTTTGCTACCTTGAAGTAACAACTTTAGTAGTCCCATTCAGAAGTTAGCACAGCTGAGTTGTACTCGCCAATGGGGCTATTACTTGGGGTTTTTACTGATAGAACATGTAAAAACATGATATACTCTTTAATATGTGACACCATGCCTTAAGCTCGATAAGCCTGCCTTAGGAGTAACTTATATATATAGGTCTGGACTTTGTTATTATTTGAAATGGCAAAGTCGAGTTAGCAGTTCGAAATCTGCTGTGCCAGCCAGCAATGGCAGGCTGGGAGTCATGCTTTACTTTGTCACACTCATGTGGCACAATAAGTGCTGCAGTCCACAAGGTACACTTTAATGTAGAGGCCCTGGGGGCCCTTGGTACCATATACTAGGGACTTATATGTAAGTTAACATGCCAAGTGTGGGTGAACGAAGCAGACACCCACATTTGGCAGGACTCAGTGCACCTTCAGAGTCGAAAAACAAGCGCCATCAGTCCAAACTTTGGGAGTGGTCATACAAAAAGAGGCATTTCCTTAGAATGATAGAGATATTGTGGAAAGAAGACTTTGGTTTGATCTGCCGTGTACCTGTGATATGGATTGAACTGCTGGGAGTATGTCAACTAACTAACCAGACTCACCTGATTAACCACACACCAGGCTGCTCACCTACACATCTAACTGACCACCTGTGCACCTGCTTGACTGATGGTCAATACTCTTGGATTTTGAATCTTATAAAAATGTCTACAAATTATGTCACTTTAAAACGTACTTAGAGAAGCTGAAAGATCCATGCTTGTCTAGGTCGATGAATCTTTGCCACCGTTGTAGAATAGAGTTTTACACAACAAAGATATTAATAATTTCATTTGACTTTCAGTCAATAAAGAGGTTTCAAAAGTTTATTTCCTCTTTTTAGTCGGTTAGTCATTATTTTTGTTCTTTTTATTCAAATTAGTGGCAAATTGATTACAGAAATAATAAGAAATAAGACTGGTTAGAACAAGCATAGAGAAATAAAAACAGCGTGTTCTATTCAGAGTATAGTCCCTATTCTAAACTTAAGGACCTATTCTATCCTAACAAGAACCCATAAAGAGTTCTTTCTGGAAAAGAGCAAGAAGATTTTGGAGCAAAGTCAGATAACTAAGGAAAAGATCAAACTCCCCATGAAGGGTAGTTCTGGAAACCCAGCCGAGTTCTCTGGACAATTGCAGTAGAAACCATCTATGCAGGTGAGAAGGAGAGAATCACAGCTGTAGCTATGATCAGCATAAAAACAGAAAATCTCCTCACAAAGCATAAGGAAAACAAAGAAATCACTGTAATCAGTAGCTTATAGCAATACAGGCTAGCACAGCAAAGTCTAAGGGGCATGGCAGGGTAGGGATGCATTCCATTCCTCAAGATGAGTGCCTCTCTAGCTAGGAAAACATACTATATAGAATGCAGCTAAACATGTTGCAAAAACAGATTAATGTGTCATCGGTGTCCAATGGTGAAAGATCTTTCGATGGTCCGTCATCTTCGCCCTCAATTTCTACAGTATACGTTCATGTCAGCATGAAGTCAGTTAGAGATGGCTACAACATATTACAAAAAGTTACAATGATGAAGGTTCTCATGAGAAACATTTGCAAGCCTACTATGTTAACTGTCTGGTGTTCCATTACATAACAATGAGCTACTCTATGAAATGAAACGGTATGTCCTAGTTAGATCACAAAACGTAAGCTGCAGCAAGCATTTTCTTTTCATTAATTTGCATTGTTCATGATGTATATGTGGCAAAGAATACAATCTAAATACAGTGAAGTCATATGGTGTGAGGAAAGAAGGAATACATTTTTCAGGAAACCTCACATATCACAAAAGTCAAGCCCTAGACTTCAATTATAATGTTAAATCACTATTTTATGTAAAGCATTTATTTTCTTAAAGGGATAGAGTAGAATAAAAGAATAGTGAGGCCTAGTAAGTAGAGAACGATAGAAATGAAAGCTTTCTGCAGAAAAAAGCAATATTTTTCATGTTTGCACATTAAAAAAAAGGCGCATTTTCTAACGTTGAACTTATTATGCATTTTCATGTTAATATTTAGCGTGTTTCTATATTATTGTGAGGTGAAACTTTTGTAAAACTGTTTCAGCTTCCTCAGCTGCATGCTTGGGGATGGATGGGTGGGTGTGTGGTTGTTCACCATGAGGCTGCTGTGTTTAACTCACCGCACTGCCAGTAGCAGAAGTGTATGTCATCTCAGAATTCAAGACATGAGTGACCTACATTTGATGTCCAGGTGGACTAGATATAGAATGTAGCGCCATGCTATACTCCTAGAATCAAAACAGAAATGCACCTGTGGAAACAGTTATGTTGTCAGTTTCTTTAAAGTAAATAAATCCTTATGTGATCCTTTTGCTAGGGACTCAAAAAGTGGAGCTACTGAGGAGAGAGGCTACAGACTTGAAGTGAGCTGTCTTCATGTGAGCTGTGATTGAGGTCCCACAATTGAAATATGACCCAAAGGGTTATCCTGGCTTGTATACAAACTCCTTGGTTCCTGGTACAGTCTCCTCATCTTTAAATGAAAAACACTCCTGTAGCCTCTTTCACAGATCTCCCATATAAAAATTGCACCAATAAGTTGCCTTGCCTTGCACTCCGAAAGGTGACAGGTGTTCACAAATTCTATTAAGGAGCAAATGTGTCACTGACTCATTGCCAGGTCAGTGACAACACCTCGAGGGGAATTAGAGGGCCCTTTGGTGGCTGCTGAAGAGGAGGGCAATAATGAAGTGTGATGTGAAGGTGATTCTGGACCTAAATGTGTAAGTTATTGGAATGAGTGTAGTTCAGTAGGTATTGCGGTAATATGATCTAACTGCCATGGTTTTAACGCCTGGTTTGGTTTCTTACACTACTTGTTGGCCTCAATGGGGTAGTCTTCACACACTTTGGGGCATATTTATAAGGGGATATTGCCACCAGAACATCACTTTTAGTGACATTCTGGTGGCGATATTCCCTTCTTCTTACTTACAAAGCGGTGTAAACCACTTAACATGGCTTAACGCTGCCTTGTAAATAAGGTCCCTTTTCACGCTTTACTTAGCGTGAAAGGGGCGTGCAATGGGTGTTGCAGTGGGCATTCCGTCGCAACACCCATTGCTTTTTAACACTGCCCCATATTTACAAGGACGTGGCAGCACCGAAAACTAAGACCATCTTAGGATGGCAATACGAGGAGAAATTATTAATTTCTTATTGTATTTTATTCTTCCTATGTGTGTTGCATTCTGCAGCACACATTGAAACAGCAAATCACCTTTAAAGATTGTTTATGTGCAGGAAAGTGTCCCTTCCTGCACATAAACAATCATAATACGGCGCATCCATGCGTTTTAGAAATGTTGGTCAGTGGTGTTACCACTTTTGGAGTAACACCAAACTTCAACATTTTATTGTAAATATCCCCCTTAGTCTGCCAAAAATAAGGGTAATTCCTTCCAGTAGCCGTAATGCTGCTGACACAGAACAGCACCTGCCAGATAGTGTTTCCCTGAAGGAGAACCAAGCAGGAAAAAAGCCCAATGGTCAAAAACCTCCAAAAACAATCCACAAAGGTTCAGGAATGCTGAGATGACTTGACCCCAAAAGATACCAAGAAGTGAGCTGAAGATAAGCTGTGGGATAGAAGCAGGAGTCGCTATTTTGAACAATGAAACAGAAAAAGTAAGGCTGGGAGTAGAAGACTACGGAAGTGCAGAGGAATACGGGCAAAGGTTCAGGAAGAAATCCAAGATCAAGGACCCTGACGAATAACTACTCGAAGCATTGCAACACAAAGAGTAGAAAGAGTCACCTTCCTTTATAGGTCAGGAAACAGGAAGTCATGTCATCTCCATATTGATTTGGGAAAGACTTTCATTAACTTGCATGGTAATGGCCATCTTAGGTTGTCACAGATGTTACATTCTCCAACGATCTCAGCAAAAAACACTTGGAAGGAGAAGGCCAAGCAGAACCGCGGTGTAGTACGCTTTGTCTGCAAGACAGGCCCCGCAGAGAAGAATACTCTCAAGGAAAGCCATACCAGCAGGTCAGCCACTGCCAGGTAAATCATAAAGGAAAATGCTATGGCCGGCCTTGCTGAGAAAGAAAAGTGTCTCATCCATCTAAGGCACACTCTCTGTAGAATGGCGGGCAGGACAGGGGGTGAACTAGGAATTGCCACAGCAGCATGACAATGAAGTCACTGGTAGTCTTTCTAGACCGTGCAACCAGTATGCTGTGAATTTGGTTCTGACCTCCTTTTCCTATCCAATACTACAAAGTAATGCTACTTTACATTTTACATAGCAAGACACATATTCCTGCAGCACAGGTAACCAGGAGATTATGCATTTTAAGTCGCAATTTATTGCTTTAGAAATAGTTGTCAGTCTGTCTTTCAATACTATTTCCTACAGCTGTGCTCATACCAGATGCACTGTAAACTGTAAACTGTACAGCGAAAACTCACTTACACAAGTGATAATTAAGGCACTTTAGAGCATAAAAAGCATATGCCTCTAAGGAGAGTACAGGTGGATGGGCCTGGTCAGCACAATGCATCCAAAACAGAGTTTGAAATGCTAGCAGTCTGCAGCAAAAAGATATGGAACACACAAATAGACAGATTCTATGTTTGACAAAAACACAAACACACATGCATAGACCTAAGACCACCACCAGTCATAACTGATAACCTGCAGGTGTGGGTAGGAAGCCTGGTGGCATAAATCACACAAAGGGAATAGGCACATTGCCACAGACTCATGAGCAGGGTGGTACTTGGCTTTGAACTCCTGCCTGAAAGTGGGAATTGTTTTTCCTACTCAGGACCTCTATTCATGGTTTGCAGGAGAGAATATTTAAATATGGTAACCAGACCTCCTCTAGTGCTGAGGAGGCCATACCTAACTTGATGGACCAGTGTCCCACTCACCGTTCTCTAAGTCAGGCCCATAGTCATATGTACATGGTTTGAGATGTGGTTCAACCCGGCACTGAGAGCTTCTTTTCTACTTCTAAGATTCTCCAAGATGTGGCAGAATGGCATGTTACAACAGATGAGCCTGAATTAGATTTAGCATCTACCAGGTTATGAAAGTCCATTGAGGTGGACCCTGCAGGGGAGATAGGTTCATAACCAGGAATGTCCAATTTGGATTTGGCTCGGATTCACAGCTCATCCTAGATCTCCCAGATCTTGAGAGATCTTGATCTTCAGGTTGAAACTGTATGCCAGACCTTGGTTCTTCCTAAATCTGAAAAGATTCCGAGTGAACCTGGTTCAGGACTCATGTGCAAATCTGCTACTATGTGGGCTGTCATTTCAATAGCTCTCATAAAGCACCCAGGTTCAACATTGCCTTGGGGAGCTAGTGGATAATATGTCAACAATGAATGTCCAGCCACACAAGGTAGTTCTAGAACTCACAGATATTTGTGTGATATATCACCACATTGAGATGATGACAGAACCAATCACGTCTCATTCCATATCCAGCTTGGATCCACAATTCCAAACTGGATCTCCTAGATGTTTGGGAGTTCTCCACATGCCCATCTACAAGGGATGTAGGATCTCATTACTTCTTGAACCAAGAGGCATCTCAGGTGATTGTGTAAAATAGTAATTTCAAGGTCTATGTGTTGCTCTGCTTCTATGCGGACTGTTGTTTTGCTGGCTCTTATAATGAGCTTGACTTAAAAATTGCTGTAGGAAACTCCAGGAGTAATGTGTTGGTGATGAATGCCCAGCCACTTGAGGCAGTTCTGGAACTTGTTTCCATGCAAGGATTGATTTCCAGCAGTGGCCCATCCTAATGGGCAAAGGGGCCATGCCCCCTCACTTTTTGCCCAAAAAGAAGAGTGTTTGTCAAGCTGAGCAAAGGTAAGCCTGTCAGACACTCTTTATTTTCAAGTCAGGTAGCCAGGAGTAAGACATGCGCTAAATGCATAGGCTCCTCGCTGTCTGAGCGGAACTTTTCTGGGTAGAAGATGTCACAGCTCCTGTGGCGTGACCTCTTCAGCCTGACAGAGCACATCGAGGACCTCCCCCTTGTGATTAGGGGGAGCGTCACTGATTACCTCGGACCTGGGTGCTTCAGTTTTAGGCACGGAAGTTCCCAGGGCCGAGTGTCAATCACTGACACCTCCTCACAGAGTCAGGTGGGGTCAGCAACTCTCACTGACTCTATTTCACTCTGTGAAGAGTAGGGTCTGCTGCATCAGCAGTCCCAACCCGCGTGGGAGCTCCGAGGCAGAGCTGCACAGGTAAGTGTGATTTTTTTTTTTTTATGTTTGTGCTTGCGTGCATGCATGAATATATGGGAGTGAGTGTTGTGAATGGATATGTGTGTGTGTGTGTGTGTGTGTGTGTGCGTGCGTGTGTGAATGCATGAGTGTGAGTCAGTTTTTCTGTGTGCGTTTGTATCCTGTCCTCCCCCCGGATATAAGTATCGGCCGCCACTGTGCCACGTTCTATTGGTCAAAAAGAACAATTGATGGACAGAATGCAGAACAATGTCATACATTCACCCCGTACAGAGATCTGGGCCTAAATCCATTGTGTGCTCGGTCTGTAAGTGATGAAGGGAGCTCGTTGTTCACACTACCTGCTGTTGTAAACATTCCCTGGTCTGAGTATTTGACTTTCCCATTTGTTGCACCTGAGGTGCCACACCTAGAGGCATATGTACAAAGAAGTGGCGGAGTGAGGCGTTAGCCGTCATGGCTTAACGCCTCACTCCGCCACTTCAGAAACACAAGGCTGCACCATATTCACAAGAATATGGTGCAGCCTTGCATTTCCCCCTGCGCTGACGCTACACTTAGCTGCCTAGCGCCAACGCAGGCACCCTTGCACTATAGTGCAAGGGTGTCTGCATGCAGGGAAGATTGTTTATGTGCAGGAAGGTGTCCCTACCTGCACATAAACAATCTTTAAATGCCGTTTTGTCACTTCTATGTGTGCTGCTTATTGCAGCACACATGGAAGTTACAAAATGTCTTTTTTTTTTTAAAGATTGTTTATGTGCGGGAAGGGACACCTTCCTACACACAAACAATCCAAGGCATTTTGCTTTTTCCATGTGTGCTGCACAAGGCAGCACACATGGAAAAAGCAAAAACGAGGAGAAATAAAGCATTTCTACTCATTTCGCCAAGTTAAGACTAGGTTTTCCCTGGTCTTAATTTTGGCGCTGCCTCCTATTTATGCCACCATTGTAAATTGGGGGCAGCGTCAAAATCAATGGGCGTTGCGGTGGAACGGCCACCGCAACACCCACTGCCCACCCCTTTCATGCTAAGCATAGTGTGAAACGGGGCCTTATTTACAAGCCAGCGTTAAGCCACGTTAAGTGGCTTAACGCTGCCTTGTAAGTAAGGCGAAGCTCCTATCGCTACAGGAGCGTTGGAAAAAGTGACGTTCCCGTGGCGATAGGGGCTTGTACATATGCCCCCTAGATTCTCAGATGAATGCAGTGTAATGCACAAAAAGAGACTGAGGGAAAAAACTGCCGAGTGGAATGCGTGATTTAATCTCAGTCAGTGGTCATAACACCGCCCACACTCCTGATCATCGTTTTTTGGCCACCATACCACCTCACACAGGAACCAACCATATTCAAATCAGCCTCGGTCCAGCTACAGTAGGAACAGTCCAGTCTAAGTTGCCAGGCCAGGTCTCACCTGAACAGGAGCACCAGCAATCCCAGACTGGTTTCGCCATGTTTGGGTCTTGTAAGTAGAGTGCAGTTCCCATTTAGAGGGGACGTGGCCTTACGGTTCAGGCTGGACTGTTCAACTGAAATGGCAGGTGCTTTTGTAGTAGCATCCCAGGCTAGCAAAGCAGGGTATTAACTTAGAATATTTCCTCCTCTCCCACCCACTATTGCTTTATCGAAATGTCCTGAGGTGTCTTATTTTAATTCTAGAACAAATAAGCGGAAACACTGGAAACTGAATGGAACATCAACACCGAGGGTAAATGAAGTACAGATTTTATCCTAGAGTGTATCACTCCTGAGGTATTTGTGTGGTGATGTGGTTAAGGTACTCTTAAGGTACTCAGGCCCATTTATGGATATATAAATAAGAGCATAGGCCCAAAGTCTGCTTTCAGAGACCTCCGTTGGCACTGTGTAATGCTGCCCAGCCTTGATTCCACTTCATGCCTATTTTCTCCTCTACCCTACATTTCCAGTCCCTTTTCCTCACTCTTGCAGATTATTCTCTTGTACATGCGTTCTCCTCTTGCCAGTGTTGCCCTACCTTTCTCCTCCTCCTTCCTTCTCCCTTTTCTACCTTTGTCTCTCATGCTCTAAGTTTAAGTCAAACTAAAATAATGAAACAAGTCTTAAGTTTCAAAAATCAGTGCTGATGCCTACCACGGACACAAATTAAGCCCTGGTCTGGCCGCATACTAACCCCCTGATGAGAACGATAGTTGCTTTCCTACTTACTGTCTTCCACCGATCCCAGCTTTACGTTTGCTCTTGCAATGACCTTGTCACAAGGTTTAGGTATTTTGTAACATGCATTCCTGTATCTAACTGGGGCATGCGTTTTGAAGTCCTTGTAAGCACTATAGTTAAAAATAGCAGCCGAGAGGCTGCCCGTAATGTTTGTGAACTCTGCATGCATTTAAAGAAAATCACTGTACCTCTCCAGATCATATATCCTTTTCTTTTGGTTTTAAACATTTCCTGAAATGCACCGTTCAAAACCCGGAACTCTCTTCTAATCAATGTAGATACCTACTTTCCAAAGTGAAATAGTTTTTCCTTCAATCTTTTCTTTCGTTTAACCCTGGATGGATTGCTCAGCAGGGGAGGGGACAGAAATTCATCTAACATGACACAGCGATCATGCACAGGGTGATACCTGACGACAAAGCCTGGAATAAAGTGTCCTTCTCTCCAAGAAATAATGGCGCTAAAACAGCTCTCCCTTCTCAGCGGGTTCCTATGGAAACAGAGGCTTTTAGCATAACAATAATAGGGACAAAGTATCTGGTAGATAAAAGATGCGAGGAATTGTCTGGAAATGGAACCCGGGGGCACTAGAATGACTGGTTCAGGGGGAGACAGGAACACACGGGGCAGTCAGATTTTCAATTTATCAGGACTTTTAGGAGAAGCGGGGCTTTTTAACATGGTTCAAAAGAGAAACGTTCTTCCTGTTCGAACTTTTTAAGGACTGTTATGCAGACCCCTTACAAGGGGACCTAAGGGGATGGTGCTTAATTTGGGGTGATGTTTGTATGTGGTGCGCACCAGCACTCCTTATTGGGTACCAGCACTAAATTATCATTATCAGACTTTAACCCAGAACAAAACAGAAGAAGGAAGAAGAGGGTGAAAGAAGAAAAAGACATCAAAACAGTGACCAAGGGAGAAAGCATGGATAAAAAAGCACCTGCAATAGCGAGAAAAAGAGTTTAGAAGTGTGGGGTGGTGGAAGAAAGAGGCATGAGAGGCAATCAAAGATCAGCATCCCTGGCATTCAGTAATATTGGCTCATAAGAAACTTTTCAGACTTTGCACTTTGAAAAAAAAAATGTTTATTTGTTACAAATTAAGCACTCCTGCCTAACCTTGGAATGTTGGCAGGGAGCTTAAAGGCGCTCAGACACCAGAGTATTCTAATGTCTTTCTTTCAAGTGGGCATGAACCATTCATTACTGCTGAACTGTGGTTCATCTGGCGTGCCATATGAACCATCCTAGCCCCAGTTCACCCTGACGTGCCCTTCATTGCTTGACTGAAGACCAGGATGCTCTCCTCGCCTCCCACAGGTATTGTTAGACTGAGCCACTGAGCAAGCTGTACATTCTCACTCTTATCTACAATGTTTCTTGGAGACATTATACTTTTCTACAAGTTCCCTGTAAAGTCCCTGGGCATCTGTGCAGCTGGTCTCATCCCTGCCTTTTTTCATGTGTCCCAGTAGCCCCTCTGTTTGTTTCCCTTTTTTGACCGACCCTGAGTCATCCCTAATCCTAATAGATTTCCCAAACTGCAGGCAAGTCTTGAACTTCTCAGGGACAAACTTATTGTGTGCTTAGGTTGAGGAAACCACCAATTGGACCACCCCCGTTGGCAGCAATGTGTAGATGTAAGCCAAGCGGCCAGAGTTAAATGGAACCTCTGGATGCTTATTTACTTTCCAAAGAATATTGATGATTATAAACGCTTTGTGCATTGATTTTACGGTAATGCTCAATATAAATGCTGATGGAATATTGTTTGCACGCAATAACCGTCAGTAAACCAGCCCTAGGGATACATTTAGCTCATTGTGAACTTCTTTTTAAGTCTCTGCTCTAGACGGTGCGCATGCGCTGTTTAGAACCGAGACATGCTGTATCTTCTCTGTTGGGTTTCATCACGCCCCTCGCACACCCCTCGCTTTTATTTGGTGCTTTTGTGAGTCTTTTGGGTGGTGAAACTGCCCCAATTGTCCCGCCTGTTCGGTCGCATCCTACTTGCAGGTCTGGAACCGACGACAAGAGATCGGTTCCAGTTCCTGACCGATGTCGGCCGGACTCCAGTCCGTCCAACATCGGAATCGGCCCCTTAGCTGTGAATGTCAGAAGCAGACCAGAAAACAATAATGGTTTAGCCAAAGTGTTTGCGACATCCCCACTAGAACAGCTACCAACTAATAGTAGGGATACGTTTCACGGTCAGTAACATTCAACACAAACTGAATTTTTAGGTATTTGCCAATATTAAGCCCCAAAAGTAAAAGAAAATGACCCGGCATCTGTAGTATGCTAATGAAATAATTACTTCATATGTCTGAAGATTATTGTTTTCCTGGACTTTTCCATTTACTGTTTTGCTGTGAAGTAACAGCTTTTTGAGACGAAGGGGTGGCTGTTTATCGTTTCTTTGGAGTCAGATGCCCAGTCACCCCAAACAAACATATGAAGTAATTATTTACCTGCTCTGAATCCTCCTTGCAGCGCACGCCAGATCCCTTTCCAATGAGCGAGTGTCTTTAGGTGGCGGAAATATATCCCCTCCCCGTCTTTTGGCATGCTCTTGTTCCCCTTCTTGCGTAAAAGGAGGCCTGTCAAAAAACAATTCAGCCCTGCCAAATACCACGCATCAGGGGTGAGACTAACGCATTTTAGTGACGGTCAGCATCACCACACAAAATGCATTAGTCACGCATCCAGAGCTTCTTGCCTCACTGTAGGCCCGGTTCTAGCGGGTGGGCCAGGGCCACCCAAACATGACCCTTGGCCCTCCCAATCATCGTGAAAAATGCACTTGCTAATTTCCTCTAACTTGATCTGTGTCATTGGCTGAACGTTGTGGTGTTTTACCAGTTCCTGTTTCTTGGTACTGGAGATGTGTGATTGGGCCAGAGTCTCTGCCTCAAAGGCGACCCGATCACGCATCTCATTTTGGAGATGTGTGCTTTATTTCCACCCACTAGTGAATGCACTTTAGGGGCAGGGAGAGGGGAATAAATCCTGTCCTCTCTTTGAATCGGGAGATATGGATTTCCAGCTGCTCTGTGTTGTTCGACCATAGAGCAACTTTTACTGCTATTTGGGGTCTCCATCCTGCTGCACATGCTACTCTGTGGGCCTCACCTTTTCTCTACAGTCCTCGAGGATAGAAAATAAGCATGCAATAACCATGCACCTTTCTTGAGCCCTGCAGCTACTGTTTTATAAGATCATGCCTGGTGTGTGGGTGGTGCTGACGCCCTTCCCACAGAAAAATACTGACCATTTGTTCCTGTTTTTGAGATTCTGCAAAGGTTTGGACATGATCCATAAATAGAACTTAATGTAAACTAATATGTTTTCATTTTAAAGTTCCCTTTCTGATTTTGCTTACTTTAATTATCAATCAGGTCATATGCAGAACTGTAAAGACATTTTAAATTGCATTCTTCTGATATTTACTATTTTATGTAAGAAAGGGGAAAAAATACCGACCTTAGGTGATGTTACTCATTTTTGTAATAGCCGGAACATTACAATTCCACTGGGGCTGGCATAAAACAGGCTATGTGGTAACCCTATGTGTGGGATGTAACACCCCCAATTCTTTGAATATTAAGCTATAGGATATAGACGGGAGGCAGTGATCTATTTTAGAGGGACTGGATACATTGGGTGGAAGCTAGGAATGTTGGGGTGAAGATAGGACAGCAGGATCTGACTGGCCCATAGGGCAGTCAAGTAGTGCCCGATTGGCTAGTCTGACAGATCAATGTGTGGGACAGTTTTTCAAGCAGTTTGTGGACCTATTTTATCATCTGGTGGGCTGGGTTTACTATTGATTTCCCCAATATTACCACAAAGATTGCCTGCAATAAACACAAAACCATACAGTCTCCTATACCTTGCAAAATACCCATACACTGTGTCTTTACAAGTTCAAAACTGGCCTGATTTGCAAACGTGGGCCACATTTTTTAACTATCTAGTTTGCTAAGAGGGCCACTTTCATTTTAGTGCCTGGGCCAATTTTCTTGTCCCAGTCCAAACCCTGTAGGATAGGTACCCTGGTAAGCAGAAGATAACAGATACCAAGGTGCAGTAGGTGCAGTGGCCACATTACAATTCCACTGAGGCTGGCATAAAACAGGCTATGTGGCCACAGATCCCTGATTATTGCGGTATTTCACAGTTCAAATAGGGAGCTCATTTTCTTTCCTGCATGAGGGCCCATGACGCACTGCCTACATCACTAACAGGTACTTGCGATGAAGACTCTTGGAAGTGAGGGTTTAAAAAATTTATTTTTCAAGTTTATGATTATAGCCGAACATTGTAACTTCTTCCTCAACTATTGGAGGCCTTGTGATGTGAGAACATAATGCATCTTTCTCAGGACTGCAGTGGGGTCGTCAGACCGGTGTGGTGGGATCGCCTGGACCCTGGTGGAACCAGATCATTCACAGTGGTTTAACCTAAAATGATGGGGTCAATCTGCAAAATGCGATGAGGGGACTCTGAGCCTCCCATATCTCACAGATTTTCATTCACCTTAGGATAAATGGGGCCTTCTGAACGGTTGAGGGGCCTCCTAGAGGGTTGGTGCCCCCCCCCCACACCACAGGTGCTGCAGATGCCTGGTTACATCATTAAACATTCTATTCTAATCTACGACCAGCATAGAAACATGCAGAATTAAGGTGCTCTGGGACACAGCTCTCAAATTTAAATTACAAAAGGAAAATTGGAGTTTATCAATGAAATGTTTGACACACCGTCATAAGTAGAACAGACAAGTTTTAATCAGCTTCGTTGGACTCTGATTCGTGGAAATGCACAGATCATTTAACATAGTATCAGTCGTCACCATTTGTACGTAATTCAATACTTGGGAGGTTGCTCGAATCTGGAAGAAGGAGCATAGCTCCTGCTTAGGGGCTTAGGATTTGATCTCCTGTGGTAAGTGGTAGCCCACTCTTGTGAAAGAAGCAAACACCCTTAAGTTGATATAGGCTGACCTGTGAGCCAGGTGCATGCCTGGTGCTTGTGGTGATGAGTTACCATTTGTTCTACTTCACAGCCAGCGTCACTGCAAAGTTTTGTGTGGTTGCACGAATACAGTAAAGGAGAGACTAACCCAGAGTGAGCTACCATGAATTGGATGGCTGTGTGCCACACTGCCCGTAACCAGATTCCATCTGTCTGGGTTGAAAGGCTGCATCTTATTGAGGGGCCTCTTCTGGTAATTATGACTAAATGACATCCTGAATCTTATGGGATAAGAGCTCTTTGGAGGCAGACTGTAGTTATTCTGAGTTCTTGTAACAAATGGGGTTCAGAGGGCAACTCCAGAGAACCAAAAGGGTGGAGAGATCCTTTCAAACCAAAAGGAAAGTGGATACGTACTCCCACTGAAACAATCTTTACTCAAAAAGTATCTTCCCTTCCAAGGAGCAATGATTTAGGAGAAAGAGAAAACCTATACTCCACCACACTTAGAGGTGGGAAGAGGAGAAAACCTCTTTTTATATAAAACCCTCACCCACTCTAGTAGTGGCATGCTTCATCATTGGGTTCACCCTAACTCCTAAAGGTCAGGGTGGGCTCAACCATTTTCCAGGGAGCTCTTTAAAGAAGTCTTGATTTTTTCGTATGGGGGTTTAACATTTAATAGAAATCCTTAACTCAATCCAAGGTATCCCTTAATTAGTGGGGTGAGCGCGGAAGATTAAAAGCTATGGGAAAGGGCATCCAGGATATTGTGGTCCTATGACCCTAAGGTAAAAGCTGTTCAGCAAGCATCAGATTGTATGTGTCTGACAGCTTTGGCTAACCCTGCCTTTTACTAGAACCAATTGTGTTTTGCCACTATTCTTACCATTTAAACCGACCGCTGACTTTTCCCATTATAAGATAACTGGCTCAAAAGTCCCAGCATGCAAAAGGAATGATTTTGTTATGTACCCTTGCATAATAACTTCAGGCGCATTGCCACTGGTTCTATATCTTTTCTAGACCCTAATATGGTGCAAGCGGTGGTAATAATTTCTTAAATTTATCGCATTACATGAACGGGACTGCTTTGGTCAGCTTAGAATACAGTGTCACACTAGAAACATTGAAATGCCACACATGAAAATACAGAAAGTGTAGAAATGTCACATATAAGCAAACTGAAAACTTGACAGCTATGAGCATGGGGCAGTGGGTTAGCCCATTTCAGCCACTGCTACCTTCATTGTGAGGGACAGAATTCTGCCCTTTCACTAGGAGCACATCCATACACAAATCATCCCCTTTCAGTGCCAAGCACTACTACAGCAATACGTGTTTTTTGAGAACACAAACAAAATATTGAGCATGTGCTCCATCCTCATTTATCAGCCCTGCCAAGTATCACGCATCAGACGTTAGACTAATGCATTTCAGTGTGGTGGTCTGCAACACCACAACAAATAACAAAGTTGCACATTATAGGGCCTCCTCAGCTGTCAAGGCAGAGCGCTGCTATAATGCACAATGCTGACTGTGAAAGCTGTGACAGGGCATTTTGGGCGCTGCTCCTGGCAGTCTAAGGGAGCTGGCTCAGCTGCTACTTTCCTACAATGTTACAGATAATGACACCCGACACTGCAGCGCAGCATTACATCAGGAGTCAGTGCCTAATGAGACAGTGTCAGCCAGGTGAGGTCATGGCATCAGTTTGTGAGACACACACTTCAATAGGCGGGTCTGTCCTGCCGCCCAAGGCTCGAGCGCTCAGCGGGCGGCAGTTGAGATCTGATCATTGAAGTTTTGGCTGCTGCTGGCAATGGCACCGCTGTGTAGCTTGCCGCTGCTCGCACCACATCCACAGTGGTAATGGTGATAAGATCCTGTGGCCGACCGGCCCTGACCCGACCCCACCGATGCCTGACATGAACCTGCAATGCTCTGCTGGCAATCATAGCAGCGCAGCTTCTGTGCTCGCACGATGGTAAAATGATCCCGCGACCGGACCCACCCAACCTGAGTGGTTCCTCAGCAGCCCGGAGGCAGCACATGCTGATGAGCCAGAATGCGGCTGGGCGTTGCTGCAGGAGTCCACGAGTCGTTGCGGCCATGACCCTCCAATTGCCTTCAGCTAGGGCTCGCCTCGCAAGAAGTAAGTGGAACAGTGAGGTAATCTCCTAGGCTTAAGTTGCTAAATTATGCTAATAAAAATATGCTTTAGTGGTGTGCGCAGTGACAGTCATGATCATCTTGTGAGGTGCTGGCTGCCTGCCCTGTTACAGCTGAGAACTGTACATCACACAGCAGTCTGTCTGCTCACTGACAGTCTTCAGCTGCGTTAGTAGTCGCTCGCACTAACTCGTTTTGGGTCAGGTGACTGTGAGAGCTACTGTGGTGCTTGCCAACTTAACTTCTCAGTGTGCCGAGCATCACTAAGTCAGCAGAGCCTGTGGTGTGATTCTGTGTGACAGGCTGTGGCTGGTGTGATTGTGCTGTGAGCGGGGCTGGGTAGGTAGCAGGTGGCGCAGCAAACCGGGGCAGACCACTCAGTCTTCTATTAATTTTTATTGCTAAGCCTATTTCTTTTTTAAATAATACAGCCTGTGACCTATGATGTCACTCTTCTTAGAGTTTTGCATTTCTCAAATAGGTGTAATTTCTGATATTTATATGCTTCCCTTGTCTTCATTGCTTGATTTTGCTCGCAAGAAAGTGTCACTCATAGTCGTTGAAATGTCACTCATAATTACACCAAAATTATGAAAATGTCACACATAGCAATCTGAAACCTTGGCAGCTATGACAATGCACTACACTGTGAAGAATAGCGGGAGGCAAGGGGATTTAGAACAATAAAATTACAGTGGAGCAATAACCAGACATATAAATGAGAAAGACAGAAATGCCTGTGCACACACATAGAGATTATTGTTTTCTTCACATTAACTGTTGAAGGCGTTCTGTTTTTTAACACAATTAGGTGACGTTTACATTGGCATTCTAATTCAGTGGGGATGATTCTCGGCATGGAAATAGGAGGTACAGTGTGTAAAATTACATTGATTGGAGAATTGCTACACATCAGCCAATCTTGATGCTTCCGAACACCGTTCAGAAGGACTCCCATTGACTTTAATGGGAGCCTGTGTTCCGACCGACAATACAAGCTCCTATGGGGAAAATGGGTGTCTGCGGAAAACCTTGCACCCTGTCGCCGGCACTCCATGGTGCCAGCCACACTGTGCATGGTTTTACAGGGGGGTCCCTTGGGTACACCCTCGACCGCAAACCGGAACTCTCAGGATGAATGGGGGCCTTCTAGGGGCCCCCAAATTCAGTTTCCGACAGCCTTTTTGTGCCAGACAGACCAAGTCGCAAAGGCTGTTGGAATCGGTTGGTCGGAAACGCTGTCCGCTGTCCGCTGAGCTGTACGAATTGGCTCCGTCCGACTCGGATTTTCCGAATGCCGGTCGGAACTGATTCGGAATGACCGAACTGTCCCCCTTCCGATGCGAGCATCGTAATCGGTTGGTCAGAAATGTTTCCGACCGAGTCGGGCAGATGGGTTCCGGCACGGTCTGGGACAATGCGACTGTCGGTCTGAGGCTTTCCGACCGAAATCGTAGTCAGGCCCTAAGTGATTTGCTTGAAACACTAGATCACTGATGTGATACTACAATTTAACCATAAAATGTGCTAACCATTATTCGTTTTATACAATGTGTAAAAGAAATAAGAAATAGACAGCACAAAAAAAATATATTCTTTTAAGAACGCGTTGTTAGGGATGAGCGCTCATGTGGTGACCCCTGTGCTTCCCTCAAACGCCTGAATCTGGGGCCTGGATGCAGCAACACACAGCCTCCAGGCAGCACCCCCATGTATGTAGCCTTCTGACACCTCCCCCTTTCTTTAAAACGCTTGAACCTGGAGCCGGTCTGCAGCGACGCACAGCCTTTAGGCAGCATCTCAATATAATAATATCATTTCTGGTGCTTTGCAGTAGTTGTTTGATTTTGCTCGCGAGAAAGTGCCACTCATAGTCGTTAAATGTCACTCACAATTACACTCAAATTATGAAAATGTCACACATAAGCAATCTGAAACCTTGGCAGCTATGATCTAGGGACACCAATGCATGCTCCCCATGGCTCAAACAGCCATTCCTGCCTGTTTCCCGACCGCTCCAGTGCGGCCAGTGCACCTCCTCGGAGGCCCCTTCTCCCCAGCTCCTTTTGGCACCCTCTCCTGCTGTTTTCCATCTGCCCACTGACCCAATTTCCATATAAAAGGATTCCTTTGATGAGGTGAAGCTGCCCTTGTGAGGCCTTTGATTCCCAAGGCTTCAATGAGGCCCAGAGTCATTGCATTCTGACTGCATGAATATGTTAAATCTGGGTGGGGTAATGCCCCCATACACCATGTCCCAAATCCCCAAACAAGGCCTAGAGACTGAGCCCTACTATGTCTACAGTTGATGAAAAAAAACCTCTAGAACTTGGTCAAAAGTGAGATCAAAGCATCGACAAACTTTGGGTTTTTTCATGACATTATTGTTTTTTTTTAGATAGTGTCACTCGTATTGTATAGATTTCCAGTATCTGATGCCATTCCACCTCCAATTTAGAGGGATGAGTATGAAGACACAACACACCTGAGCTGTGACCGCAGGAGAAAATTGTGTGGATGCCAAAGTGTATACTTTTAATCTAATCTACCACAATGAAATTGGAGCAAATGTATGGAATGATTTTCTTGGGAGCACATGACAAACCCCAGTTAACCAGCAATAATCAATAACAACTGGATTAAGCAGTAAACCTCGATTCCAGAGTAGCGTGCTATTAGTTGTGAAGAAATTCAACAGCTTGCCAAGAGTAGTGAACACTATATAAATCCAATTGCACTGCAATAAAATATATTCCTAAAATAACACAGTGTGTGGTTTCAGTCGACAGATCATTTTTAAATTAAGCTCCTGAGATCCCCAACCATCTCAATAGAGCTCTCATTTTAGGTCTGGCATTAGCAAAGACTTTTTGATTTTTACTAGAATTATATATAGCCTACACTTATTGGCAGGGCCACTGGAATTGGTTGATAAATTACGCTGCAATAAAAAGCAAGTTATGCAGAATAATCCAGAACATTTTGTGATAGTATTAATTCATTATTTTTACTCATAGTAAGACTGCCTGAGCAAAGATTTTACCTTATTAGTATCAGTTTAACACCCATATACAACAATAAGCAACTGAAAGTGACCTTTGCGAAGGGCCTTCTACTGCGCACGAACTCGTATCACTGTGTTTTTAGTAACTTTTGATCTATTAGAGCTAGAAACAATTTTTTGTTAAAATCTGCAGATTATGCAGCAGATAATGGATTATGTGGCAAATGTGTCAAATGCATATTTACGTGGAAAACGTCACAGCCGCAGAATCGCATAATTCCAGTGGCCCAGTTTATAACGGCTTTCAGCTAGCATCCTTCATCCATCTGTCTGTTGTTGAGTTATTCTCTTATTTTTCCACCCCCCTACAGCATACAGCATGGGGCAGTGGGTTAGCTCACAACAGCCATTGGCTAATTTCACTGTGAGTGACATCATTCGTCTCGTTCACATTCTGCTCATTCACCCTCAGAGTAGTTGCCTTCAGTGCAAGGAACCACTTTGGTAATATGTGCTTTTTACAACCAAAAATGTTTTTTCTTTTAGACAATGTTTTCTACAATATTGGTGAGGGCCAAGCAATGCCCCCCCCGCCCCAAACTATAAAGATTTACAAAACTCATAACAAAAATAGCACTGGAACTGCCAGAAGACTGGCAGTCAATATCACACTTGTTGGCTCTATCAAGACTTGTTTATTGTTTGAGATCAGTGTTGACATTACAAAATATATAAATGTTAAATCAAACATATATCCAAAAATATTACATGACCAGTTAGAATTGGCCCTTTCCGCAGGGTCAGCCCCAACTTTTTGCCTTCTATTTTTCTGACCCTGTTTTCATAGGCTATAGGATTCTGGGCACTTTACCACTGATGATCAGTGCTAAAGTGCATATGCTGTCTGTATAAATTGTGACAATGATTGGTTATCCATGATTGGCCTATTTGACTTACTGGTAAGTCCCTAGTAAAGTGCACAGTGTGTGTCAAGGACTGTAAATCAAATATTCCTAGTGGGCTTGCAGCACTGGTTATGTCACGCACATGAGTAGCCCTGTAAATATGTCTCAGAACTACCACAGTCGGCGTGCGCAGTTGTAAACTGCCATGTTGTCCTGGCATGTGCACCCACTTGCCAGGCCCAAGCCTTCACTTTCCTTACATGTAGGGCACCCCTAAGGTAGGCCCGAGGTACCCTCATGGGCAGGGTGCAGTGTACGTGAAAGGTAGGACATGTACTGTTGTGTGTGACATGTTCTAATAGTGAAATACTGTGTATTTCGTTTTTCGCTATTGAAAGGCTGTCTGTCCATAGGCTTAATATTGGGGCTGAACTGTAACATTTTTTTTTGTTTTTTGTCCTCATTGCCCAGGTTTACAAAAGTTATGTTCCGAACACCGTGGTCTCCCCCAAAATGGCGCCAACCGGTGATCTTTTGTTTATTAGACCCGGGATGGTTCACTCCACACCTTGCCTTCTATACTCAACCATAGGTGGCTAATTTCTCCCAACCGTCTGTAAAGCCACCACCAGAGTATTAAAGCAATATGGTATAGAGGCCTAATCATTGGACTGTTATATAAATGATTGTTCCCAGTTCTCATAGGGAAGCCAGAACTCATTTCGCTTTGATTTGCATGCCTATTAGTATATTTTATTGAGGCCCACCATTCTATTTTTGTTGGAGGAATTGCTTTAACCCAATTTTTACATATTTCCCTACGAGCGAGCAATATTAAATAAAATATCAATTTTTTGGTATTTTTTAACAAAGACTCATCATTTTCCAGGATCCCCCAAAACAACAAAGTTTTGCTTAGCTGGAGCGTTTCTCCAAGTATTAAAAGCAGCGTATTACTCACATCCAGCCAGAACCTTTGAATCGCCTGGCATTCTAAGAACATATGTATATCGTCACCTTTCTCTTTGCTACATTTGGGACATCTTGGCATAGCTCCTTTCCCCAATCTTGATAGTTTGTGTGGCGTCCAGTAAACCCTGTGAAGACAAAAAAGGTGGTTCCGCCTTAAATTTGTGGCCCGTACTGTGGAGTATAACATGTTGCAAGATACTTGCCATAAGCCTTCGATCTGTTCTCCTGGCAAGTTCTTCTCCCACAGCACTGTTGGCAAATTAAAATCTCTGTCTGCCATCTCTATTAACAGCCAATACCAATTTGCCACCTCTTTTTTCCGTATTACACCACTTGTCAAGCGAGCTTCCAATTCATTAGACAGTCCCGCACCAAGACCGTCCGTGAGGCTCCAGCTCCTTATTTGAAACATTTTACATGTGTGGCTTTCCATAGGGACAAGATAGAAAAATTTTGTTTAGGCTCTCTGAGCTCAGAATTTATTAATGCACCTTTTGGTAAAGGTGATTTTTAAATTCTGTGTTTGAAAATGCCACTTACACAAAGTGCAAAAACAACAATTGATGGACAGAATGCAGAACAATGTCATACATTCACCCCAGTACAGAGATCTGGGCCTAAATCCATAGTTTTTTTGCTCCCCGTGCCATTCCAGTTTAAACCCAGCCATATGTAAATCAGTCTTGAAACTGCACCCATCGGGAACAGTCCAGCCCGAACTGCTAGGCCAGGTCCTCTCTGGACTGGAAACAAGCATCCTAGGACCAGTTTCGGGGTTTTACCCCTCATCAGCCAGGATAGCTTGACTCCAGTGGCATGGAGAGCACAGGACCCACGTCTACGTATACCCGTCCCACTCAGGGTGACAAATGCAAAAACAACAATTGATGGATAGACTGCAGAACAAATTCATACATTCACCCCAGTACAGAGATCTGGGCCTAAATGCATCGTTTTTTTGCTCCCCATGCCATTCCAGTTTGAACCCAGCCATATGCAAATCAGTCTTGACCCTGCACCCATTGGGAACAGTCAAGCCCGAACTGCTAGACCAGGTACTCTTTGGACTGGAAACAAGCATCCTAGGACGGGTTTTGGGGTTTCACCCCTCATCAGCCAGGATAGCTTGACTCCAGTGGCATGGAGAGCACGGGACCCACGTCTGGGCATACCCGTCCCACTCGGGTTGACAAATGCAAAAACAACAATTGATGGACAGAATGCAGAACAATGTCATACATTCACCCCAGTACAGAGATCTGGGCCTAAATCCATCCTTTTTTTTCTGCCCATGCCATTCAAGTTTGAACCCAGCCATATGCAAATCAGTCTTGACCCTCCACCCATTGGGAACAGTCCAGCCCGAACTGCTATGCCAGCTCGTCTCTGGACTGGAAACAAGCATCCTAGTACCAGTTTCGGGGTTTCACCCCTCATCAGCCAGGATAGCTTGACTCCAGTGGCATGGGGAGCATGGGACCCACGTTTGGGCATACCCGTCCCACTCGGGGTGACAAATGCAAAAACAGCAATTGATGGACAGAATGCAGAACAATGTCATACATTCACTACAGTACAATGATCTGCGCCTAAATCCATCTTTTTTTGCTCCCCACGCCATTCCAGTTGGAACCCAGCCATATACAAATCAGTCTTGACCCTGCGCCCATTAGGAACAGTCCAGCCCGAACTGCTAGGCCAGGTCCTTTCTGGGCTGGAAACAAGCATCCGAGGAACGGTTTCGGGGTTTCACCCCTCATCAGCCAGGATAGCTTGACTCCAGTGGCATGGGCAGCACGGGACCCACATCTGGTCATACCCGTCCCACTCGGGGTGAGAAATGCAAAAACAACAATTGATGGACAGAATGCAAAACAATGTCATACATTCACCACAGTTCAATGATCTGCGCCTAAATCCATCATTTTTTTGCTCCCCATGCCATTCCAGTTTGAACCCAGCCATATGCAAATCAGTCTTGACCCTACGCCCATTGGGAAGAGTCCAGCCCGAACAGCTAGGCTAGGTCTTCTCTGGACTGGAAACAAGAATCCTAGGACCAGTTTCGGGGTTTCACCCCTCATCAGCCAGGATAGCTTGACTCCAGTGACATGGAGAGCACGGGAAACACGTCTGGGCATACCCGTTCCACTTGGGGTGACAAATGCAAAAACAACAATTGATGGACAGAATGCAGAACAATGTCATACATTCACACTAGTAAAGAGATCTGGGCCAAAATCCATCGTTTTTTTGCTCAACATGCCATTCCAGTTTGAACCCTGCCATATGCAAATCAGTCTTAACCCTGCGCCCATTGGGAACCGTCCAGCCCGAACTGCTAGGCCAGGTCCTCTCTGGACTGGAAACAAGCATCCTAGGATTGCTTTTGGGGTTTCACCCCTCATCAGCCAGGATAGCTTGACTGCAGTGGCATGGAGAGCACCGTACCCACGTCTGGGCATACCCGTCCCACTCGGGGTGGTAAATGCAAAAACAACAATTGATGGGCATAATGCAGAACAATGTCAGATATTCACTCCAGTACAGAGATCTGGGCCTAAATCCATCATTTTTTTGCTCCCCATGCCATTCCAGTTTGAACCCAGCTATATGCAAATCAGTCTTGACCCTGCGCCTATTGGGAACAGTCCAGCCCGAACTGCTAGGCCAGGTCGTCTCTGGACTGGAAACAAGCATCCTAGGACCGGTTTCGGGGTTTCACCCCTCATCAACCAGGATAGCTTGACTCCAGTAGAATGGAGAGCACAGGACCCATGTCTGGGCATACCAGTCTCACTCGGGGTGACAAAACCAAAAACAACAATTGATGGACAGAATGCAGGACAATTACATATACCTTACAAATACATTCACACCAGTACAGAGATCCTGGCCTAAATCCATCATTTTTATGCTCCCCATGCCATTCCAGTTTGAACCCAGCCATATGAAAATCAGTCTTGACCCTACGCCCATTGGGGAGAGTCCAGCCCGAACTGCTAGGCCAGGTCTTCTCTGGACTGGATAAAGGCATTCTAGGGCCAGTTTCGGGGTTTCGCCCCTCATCAGCCATGATAGCTTGACTCCAGTGGCATGGAGAGCACCGGAAACATGTCTGGGCATACCCGTTCCACTTGGGGTGACGAATGCAAAAACAACAATTGATGGACAGAATGCAGAACAATGTCATACATTCACACCAGTAAAGAGAACTGGGCCAAAATCCATCGTTTTTTTGCTCAACATGCCATTCCAGATTGAACCCAGCAATATGCAAATCAGTCTTGACCCTGCGCCCATTGGGAACAGTCCAGCCCGAACTGCTAGGCCAGATACTCTCTGGACTGGAAACGAGCATCCTAGGATCTCGTTCGGGGTTTCACCCCTCATCAGCCAGGATAGCTTGACTCCAGTGGCATGGACAGCACCGTTCCCACGTCTAGGCATACCCGTCCCACTCGGGGTGGTAAATGCAAAAACAACAATTGATGGACAGAATGCAGAACAATTTCATACATTCACCCCAGTACAGAGATCTGGGCCTAAATACATTATTTTTGTGCTCACCTTGCCATTCTAGTTTGAACCCAGCCATATGTAAATCAGTCTTGACCCTGCGCCTATTAGAAACAGTCCAGCCCAAACTGCTAGGCCAGGTCGTTTCTGGACTGGAAACAAGCATCCTAGGAACGGTTTTAGGGTTTCACCCCTCATCAGCCAGGATAGCTTGATTCCAGTGGCATGGGGAGCACGGGACCCACATCTGGGCATACCCGTCCCACTCGGGGTGACAAATGCAAAAACAACAATTGATGGACAGAATGCAGAACAATGTCAAACATTCACCACAGTACAATGATCTGCGCCTAAATCCATTGTTTTTTCTCTCCCCATGCCATTCCAGTTTGAACACAGCCATATACAAATCAGTCTTGATCCTGCGCCCATTGGGACAAGTCCAGAACGAACTGCTAGGCCAGGTCCATTCTGGACTGGAAACAAGCATCCTAGGACCAGTTTCAGGGTTTCAATCATCATCAGCCAGGATAGCTTGACTCCAGTGGCATGGAGAGCACGAGACCCACGTCTGGGCATATCCGTTCCACTTGGGGTGACAAATGCAAAAACAATTGATGGACAGAATGCAGAACAATGTCATACATTCATCCCAGTACAATGATCTGCGCCTAAATCCATCCTTTTTTTGCTTCCCATGCCATTCCAGTTTGAACCCAGTCATATACAAATCAGTCTTGATCCTGCGCCCATTGGGAACAGTCCGGCACGAACTGCTAGGCCAGGTCCTCTCTGGACAGGAAACAAGCATCCTAGGACCACTTTTAGGGTTTCAACCATCATCAGCCAGGATAGCTTGACTCCAGTGGCATGGAGAGCACGGAACCCACGTCTCGGCATCCCAGTCCCACTCGAGGTGACAAATGCAAAAACAATTGATGGACAGAATGCAGAACAATGTCATACTTTCACCCCACAACAGAGATCTGGGCCTAAATGCATCGTTTTGTGCTCACCATGCCATTCCAGTTTGAACCCAGCCATATGTAAATCAGTCTTGACCATGCACCCATTGGGAACAGTCCAGCCCGAACTGCTAGGTCATGTCCTCTCTGGACTGTAAACAACCATCCTAGGACCGGTTTCTGGGTTTCACCCCTCAGCAGCCAGGATAGCTTGACTCCAGTGGCATGGAGAGCACGGGACCTACGTGTGGGCATACCCGTCCCACTCGGGGTGACAAATACAATACAACAGTTGATGGACAGAATGCAAAACAATGTCATATATTCACTGCAGTGCAGAGATCTTGGTATAAATCCATCGTTTTTTTGCTCCCCATGCCATTACAGTTTGAACACAGGCATATGCAAATCAGTCTTGACCCTGTGCCCATTGGGAACAGGTCAGCCCGAACTGCTAGGCCAGGTCCTCTCTGGACTGGAAACAAGCATCCTGGGACCGGTTTCGGGGTTTCACCCCTCATCAGCCAGGATAGCTTGACTCCAGTAGCATGGAGAGCATGGGACTCACGTCTCGGCATCCCAGTCCCACTCGGGGAGACAAATGCAAAAACAACAATTGATGGACAGAATTCAGAACAATGTCATACATTCCCCCCAGTACAGAGATCTGGGCCTAAATCCATCGTTTTTTGCACACCATGCCATTCCAGTTTGAACCCAGCCATATGTAAATCAGTCTTGACCCTGCACCCATTGGGAACAGTCCAGCCCGAATTGCTAGGTCAGGTCCTGTCTGGACTGTAAACAAGCATCCTAGGACCAGTTTCGGGGTTTCACCCCTCAGCAGCCAGGATAGCTTGACTCCAGTGGCATGGAGAGCACGAGACCCACGTGTGGGCATACCCGTCCCACTTGGGGTGACAAATGCAAAAACAACAACTGATGGACAGAATGCAGAACAATGTCATACATTCACTCCAGTACAGAGATCTGGGCCTAAATCCATCGTTTTTTTGCTCCCCATGCCATTCCAGTTTGAACCCAGCCATATGCAAATCAGTCTTGACCCTGCGCCTATTGGGAACAGTCCAGCCCGAACTGCTAGGCCAGGTCCTCTCTGGACTGGAAACAAGCATCCTAGGACCGGTTTCGGGGTTTCACCCCTCATCAACCAGGATAGCTTGACTCCAGTAGAATGGAGAGCACGGGACCCATGTCTGGGCATACCAGTCTCACTCGGGGTGACAAAACCAAAAACAACAATTGATGGACAGAATGCAGGACAATTACATATACCTTACAAATACATTCACACCAGTACAGAGATACTTGCCTAAATCCATCATTTTTTTGCTCCCCATGCCATTCCAGTATGAACCCAGCCATATGAAAATCAGTCTTGACCCTACGCCCATTGGGGAGAGTCCAGCCTTAACTGCTAGGCCAGGTCTTCTCTGGACTGGATAAAAGCATTCTAGGGCCAGTTTCGGGGTTTCGCCCCTCATCAGCCATGATAGCTTGACTCCAGTGGCATGGAGAGCACGGGAAAAATGTCTGGGCATACCCGTTCCACTTGGGGTGACAAATGCAAAAACAACAATTGATGGACAGAATGCAGAACAATGTCATACATTCACACCAGTAAAGAGATCTGGGCCAAAATCCATCGTTTTTTTGCTCAACATGCCATTCCAGTTTGAACCCAGCCATATGCAAATCAGTCTTGACCCTGCGCCCATTGGGAACAGTCCAGCCCGAACTGCTAGGCCAGATCCTCTCTGGACTGGAAACAAGCATCCTAGGATCGCGTTCGGCTTTTCACCCCTCATCAGCCAGGATAGCTTGACTCCAGTGGCATGGACAGCACCGTTCCCATGTCTAGGCTTACCCGTCCCACTCGGGGTGGTAAATGCAAAAACAACAATTGATGGACAGAATGCAGAACAATGTCATACATTCACCCCAGTACAGAGATCTGGGCCTAAATACATTATATTTGTGCTCCCCATGCCATTCTAGTTTGAACCCAGCCATATGCAAATCAGTCTTGACCCTGCGCCTATTAGAAACAGTCCAGCCTGAACTGCTAGGCCAGGTCGTTTCTGGACTGGAAACAAGCATCCTAGGAACGGTTTCAGGGTTTCACCCCTCATCAGCCAGGATAGCTTGATTCCAGTGGCATGGGGAGCACGGGACCCACGTCTGGGCATACCCGTCCCACTCGGGGTGACAAATGTAAAAACTACAATTGATGGACAGAATGCAGAACAATGTCATACATTCACCCCAGTACAGAGATCTGGGCCTAAATCCATTGTTTTTTTGCTCCCCATGCCATTCCAGTTTGAACCCAGCCATATACAAATCAGTCTTGATCCTGCACCCATTGGGACAAGTCCAGAACGAACTGCTAGGCCAGGTCCATTCTGGACTGGAAACAAGCATCCTAGGACCAGTTTCAGGGTTTCAACCATCATCAGCCAGGATAGCTTGACTCCAGTGGCATGGAGAGCACGAGACCCACGTGTGGGCATACCCGTCCCACTTGGGGTGACAAATGCAAAAACAATTGATGGACAGAATGCAGAACAATGTCATACATTCATCCCAGTACAGAGATCTGGGCCTAAATCCATCGTTTTTTTGCTCCCCATGCCATTCCAGTTTAAACACCGACATATGCAAATCAGTCTTGAACCTGCGCCCATTGGGAACAGTCCAGCCCGAACTGCTAGGCCAGGTCCTCTCTGGACTGGAAACAAGCATCCTAGGACCGGTTTCGGGGTTTCACCCCACATCAGCCAGGATAGCTTGACTCCAGTGGCATGGAGAGCGCAGGACCCACGTCTGGGCATACCCGTCCCACTCGGGGTGACAAATGCAAAAACAACAATTGATGGACAGAATGCAGAACAATGCCATACATTCACCACAGTACAATGATCTGCGCCTAAATCCATCGTTTTTTTGCTCCCCATGCCATTCCAGTTTGAACCCAGCCATATACAAATCAGTCTTGATCCTGCGCCCATTGGGAACAGTCCGGCACGAACTGCTAGGCCAGGTCCTCTCTGGACAGGAAACAAGCATCCTAGGACCGGTTTCAGGGTTTAAACCATCATCAGCCAGGATAGCTTGACTCCAGTGGCATGGAGAGCACGGAACCCACGTCTCGGCATCCCAGTCCCACTCGAGGTGACAAATGCAAAAACAATTGATGGACAGAATGCAGAACAATGTCATACATTCACCCCACTACAGAGATCTGGGCCTAAATGCATCGTTTTGTGCTCACCATGCCATTCCAGTTTGAACCTAGCCATATGTAAATCAGTCTTGACCCTGCACCCATTGGGAACAGTCCAGCCCGAACTACTAGGTCATGTCCTCTCTGGACTGTAAACTACCATCCTAGGACCGGTTTCGGGGTTTCACCCCTCAGCAGCCAGGATAGCTTGACTACAGTGGCATGGAGAGCACGGGACCCACGCGTGGGCATACTCGTCCCACTCGGGGTGACAAATACAACAGTTGATGGACAGAATGCAAAACAATGTCATATATTCACCGCAGTACAGAGATCTTGGCATAAATCCATCATTTTTTTGCTCCCCATGCCATTACAGTTTGAACACAGGCATATGCAAATCAGTCTTGACCCTGTGCCCATTGGGAACAGTGCAGCCCGAACTGCTAGGCCAGGTCCTCTCTGGACTGGAAACAAGCATCCTGGGACCGGTTTCGGGGTTTCACCCCTCATCAGCCAGGATAGCTTGACTCCAGTGGCATGGAGAGCATGGGACCCACGTGTGGGCATACCAGTCCCACTTGGGGTGACAAACGCAAAAACAACAATTGATGGACAGAATGCAGAACAATGTCATACATTCACCCCATTACAGAAATCTGGGCCTAACTCCATCGTTTTTTTTGCTCCCCATGTCATTTCAGTTTGAACCCAGCCACATGCAAATCAGTCTTGACCCTGCACCCATTGGGAACAGTCCAGCCCAAACTGCTAGACCAGGTCCTCTCTAGACTGGAAACAAGCGTCATAGGACCGGTTTCGGGGTTTAACCCCCCCCATCTGCCAGGATAGCTTGACTCCAGTGGCATGGAGAGCACGGGACCCACGTCTGGGCATACCCGTCCCACTCTGGCTGACAAATGCAAAAACAACAATTGATGGACAGAATGCAGGACAATGTCATACATTCACACCAGTACAGAGATCTGGGCGTAAATCGATCGTTCTTTTGCTCCCTGTGAGAAGTTGGCCTGGTATATGCTGTTCACTAATTAAAGTGGACACCTTGCACCAGGGCAAATCGACTCTTATGGTAGATAGGTTTAAGACAACCTTTTAAAGAAAGCTATCCTAGTGGTAGCTGTGGAGAGCAGCCTTCAGGCTAAGTCTCGGAGGAATGTAAAGCAGCTTGTTTTACCATATAATCTCTTGAATCACCAAATGAAAAGACACCACACAGGTATATATATCAAATATATATGTATTTATTTCTAAATAACTCTCTACTAATCTCTTTATGAGATTAGAAGACAAACATATGCACAAATCAACGTTTCACAATAAGTTAAGCACAAAATATGGCTGGGGCCCTAGGGGCGTACCAGACCATATACTAAGTAAGAGACTTAGAAACAACGACTTGCAGGGAGACAAGGCCTAGGGCCTTCAGAAGTGCTGGGGCCTCACAAAACCACCCAAGGCAGGTAAGTAAAGGACCCACGGGGGACGCGTGCAGTGTGGATACACAGGCGCGAATCGCCGTTAACTTCAATGGGGCAAGTCGCGGTTGGAAATAAAGAGTTTTAGGATACTTCGGGAGAACCTACAAGCAAGTCACTCACAGGGTAAGTAGTTCTAGGGCCCACACCCACAGGAGCACCGTAGTGCTGGAGTTACCTCACCCAGGGAAGCCGGGTGCACAGGTGTCCTTTGGTGTCGGGTCGCGGCGTCGTTTTCAATGGCGAACAAAGAAGACTTGCTGCTTGCGGGAGCTGAAGAAGTGTCCAGTGGAATCCAAGCCTGGATTCTGAAGAAGGATGACCTGAAAGCAGAGGGGACAGTGTTCAAAGTCACTTGGCAGTGACCCGGGGCAAGGAAGATGGATGCCCACCGTCGTCGGTTGATTCAGGTCGGTTGTGGGTGCCTTGACTCTTCAGCCACGTGGTCCAGGAGGTGTCGACGATGACCAGGAGCTGGATTCGGTGTGTCCCTCGATGTCTGCAGCTGACTGCCGTGTCGGCAACTCGATAGGAGCCAACAAGCCTTGGCAGCAGCAAGTCTCGGGGAGATGAAGAAAAGTCGATGGCGCAGACCAGCAAGGTCTGAGGGACTCACCCAGCAAGGGTAAGTCAGGGCAGGCCTGGAGCAACCAGGGGAGCCCTTTGGTTTCTTTAAGAAGTCTTCTGGGGACCCACAAGCCGGTGGGCAAGGGATCGTGAAGACACCTCGGGCGGAATCACTCAACAGGGGCCCACGGTCACTCGGGACGGTGTAGGCCTCTGATCTTCGGAGGGATTCCTGCTGGAGGTCGGGACCACACGTGGTCCAAAGCACAAGTTCGTAGAACGTTGTGAAGGGGTTGCACTCGACAATAGTGCACATGACCCAGGGGTCGCGGTTCCTCTTTTCTCGTGGGGTCCACTTGCCTCAGCTTCGCTGGGGACTCACGATGGCCTGGGAGAGGTCAGGAAATCCACTTCTTGGGCTGCAGGGACTTCGGACTCCGGCGGGAGCGGCGTAGTTTGCGACCGTCGTTGTCGTTTTTGGTGCCTGCCAAGCAGGGGAGTCACTCCTTGACTCCAAGGGAGATTCTTCTGTCTTCCAAAGGTAGTGGAACGTCGAAGGGCCAGGATTCTTCTGTAGAGCGTCGTCCAGGGGTTATCTGCTTTGCAATGGCAAGGTTCCCCCTCTTATACTAAAAGAGGGGATGGACTAGCTCTATGACCCCACCTATGGGAGGGTCAAGAGAGGGGGTGGCTACACCCACTTCCCTTTGTCCAGTTTCACGCCAGAGCAGGGGCAGGTAGCCCCTGAGCTTGTTTGAACTGGCATATGCACAGAGGAGCCTTCTGCTCCCCCAGTGCAGGACTTCAAAGCACTCTAAGAGTGCACCCACCCAGCCCCAATACACTAAACCCTGTCTGGAAGGTGGTTACACCTCCCTGTGACAGGATGCCTATTGTTGGGCTTCCTCCACTGCGAGTTTCGGTCATCAGCAGGAGGGCAGCCCAGTGTCTGTGACTGGTGGCATCCATTTTGTGATGCCAGGGCTCTTTAGGATTCTACCGCGTTTCCACAGCAGGTACATGTCTTATCCCTCTAGAAGGGTGGAATGCTACCCCCGCCGCCAAGATTGGCGGGGGGTAGTATTCCAAGATGTTTGACACCAAACACGACATGTTTTGATGCAGCCATTCCAAAGTTAGCATTTACCGCGAGGATATAATGCACTTAATAGTATATGGTTTAACCGCATCCACAAACAGCACCAGAGAATAGACTCTGAGAGCTGCCGAGGGGCCCTGCTCAGGCAGAGGCACCCCCTCACATAGAAGCCAAGCACCCTGCCCTCAGGATTGATAGGGCCTGCCTTAGGGGTGACTGATAGGTTTATATGTGTGTGCAGGAGAGATATAGGAAACCTATATCTCAGTGAGGGGTGCTAGCACCACCTCACCCAGACTGCAGTAGCAGGCCTGTGGTGTCAGATTTAGACTGCTTCCCAGGGGTGGCATAACACATGCTGCAGCCCCTGGTAGGCCTGTGAAGTACCTATGCCCTTGGCACCTAAGGTACCATATACTAGGGACTCATAAGGCACCACAGTATCCAATCACTAGTGCACCTAGAGTGCACTCCATGTCGTTTAGAGAGAGCAGATAGACTGGGGCCCTGAATAGCAGGGTCCCAGTCCAACTAAGTCATAAACCAGCAAAACACCAGGAAAAAAGTGGGGGCAACCATATAGTCAGATTCCACCTTCCTACATAACCCCCCCAAACGAAAGGAGATAAGGCTAACCTTGACCAGTTGAGCCTTTATTGATTAAGTGGCCATATAAGGAAGCACCTGCACTAGCATGGTTGCCCCCTGTCTTATGGTCCCCTAAGCAATCCCCCACCCTAAGGGTATGAGAGGGTCTCCACCATGGGGAATCACTACCTCTGGTGTGCTTTGGTAAAGTACAAGGCTGGTGGGGTGTCTGAGTAGGGAAGTGAGGCCCTAGGAAGGTTGGCCTCAGCTTCCTCAGATCACTGGTCACCATGTATGCCTGTCTTTCCATGACTGAGTTGCACTTTGCTCTAAGGGTCAACCTTTGACTGCCTACAGCTGGGGGTTGGGTCCCTTTGGGTGGAACACTGGAGGGACATGGCATGTTTGGAACCTTTTGGTTCCAGGTTTGCCCTTGCCTAACAGAGTCCTTCTGGGGGTGGTCCCTACATAAAGGTATGGGGGATCCCTCAGTGGGTTGAGGAATTTTCACCTGGCTAGGGCTACTAGACTGGGTGCCCCTAATCTGCTGATGGGGGGTTCCTCTGGACAGGGGGCCCTGGGGGGTCCACTGACCTCCCTGACCTCTGCAGCCCTGGGCTGACTGAGGCAGGGTAGAGAGGGGCAGTTTACCTGCTCCAGACTGGGTACCACCTTGGAAGGGTCCTCTGCCATCAGGGGTGGGGCCAGGCCAGGCCTGACTACCTCTGTGGCAGTTCCTTCACTAGGGGAGGGTCAGTTCCCTGAGGAGGCTGACCCTTACCTACTGTCTGGAGGGAAGAAGACTTTTCTTCAACCCTTGTGCTCTCTTCTGGGGGAGAGTGGGCCATTCTTCCAGGCTCCATCTCTCCAAAATCTTGGGCTGGGGCTGTGGCCATCACAGCCCCACTAACCTTTACAGGGACACCCAACATCCTCAGATGGGTTTGGTGTTCAATTTCAGCCCAGGCTGAAATTTCCAGATCATTGCCCATCAGGCAATCTACAGGTAAGGTTGGGGACACTGCCACTCTTTTTGGGCCTGTGACCCCCTCCCAGCTGAGATTGACTATGGCCATGGGGTGCTCTGTTCTGACACCATCAATGTTGGTCACCTGGTATTTAAACTCAGGTAAAAGCTGGTGAGGGGGGACTAGTTTCCCTGCCACCATGGTGACACTAGCCCCTGTGTCCCTAAATGCCACAGCTTTCTGACCATTAATTATTGGCTCCAGTCTGTACCTGCCCAATGCTGTGGGACCCACGGTAAAGGTGGCAAATCCTATACCACCATCAGAATCTGAGGAGTCTGTTGAGGGGGTCCTGTCTGAACTAGGGCCCACCTCTGTTCCTCTTGCAAAAGCACCTAACTTTTTGGGTGCACTACTCCCAACTGGAGGATTACTACTGGTAGTACCAGGAGGGGTGGTAGTAGTTGTTGGAGGAACATTTTCTTTATTGCCAATCCTGGGACAACTGGGATCAGATTTCCAGTGCCCAGGCTTTTTACAGACATGGCAATAGGGTTTCTTTTCAGGAGAGGAAGGAGTTTGGGACCCACCCCCAGAAGAGGACTTTTGGGGCCCTGTAGTGGACTTATCCTTAGATTTATCCCCACCTTTCTCTTGGGACTTGGTAGAATCTTTCTTGTGGTCACCACCCTGATTCTTAGGCCTTACTCTGGTTCTGACCCATTTGTCTGCCTTCTTTCCCAATTCTTGGGGAGAGGTCAGATCAGAGTCCACCAGGTACTGGTGTAAAAGCTGGTTTTGACAATTATTAAGGATCTGTTCTCTCATCATTAGATTATAAAATCCTTTGAAATCAGTAACCCTACTGCCAACCAGCCAACCCTCCAGAGCCTTGGATGCACAATCTACAAAGTCTGTCCAGTCCTGAGTCTGTGCCTTCTGGGTATCTCTGAACTTCAACCTGTACTCTTCAGTGGTTAAGCCAAACCCATCTATCAGTGCACTCTTCAGGACCTCATAATCATCAGCATCCTCCTCTCTAACAGTGAGGAGCTTGTCTCTTCCTTTATCTGAAAAGGAGAGCCACAAGATTGCTGCCCACTGCTTTTGGGGGACCTGCTGTACTCTACAGGCCCTCTCCATAGCAGTTATCCACTTGTGGATATCATCCCCACTCTGGTAGGGAGGAACAACCTTGCTCAGGTTCCTATGGTCAGGAATATATTCTCTGCCTCTAGGGACACTGTTGCTGCCACCAGGGGGTTCCAACCCCTCTTTTCTAGAAGCTCTCTGGATCTCCAGGGCTTCCCTATCCAGGGCCAACTGCTTGGTTCTGAGGGCCACTCTGGCTTCCTCATACTGGAGCAGTTTGCACCTTCTCTCAGAGGAGGTCTCTCTTAAGGAAAAGTATGAGCTCCTCTGCTGGACAAATTCTCTGCCAGAGTGATAAGAGTGGTCAGATTCCCTGGAAGGGGATCTGTGCCTCTCCTCCTCTCTGTCAGTTCTCTTAGGGAGAATTCCTCTGTCCTTTTCAGGCCCCTTGAAGCCTGGCCCTTCAATCACAGAGTCTTGGTCATTCTGATTTTCATCATCTGACCCAGATACTATGACTGACCCACCCACTGATTCAGACCCTTTAGCTCCTAGAGCCAATCTAAGGTCATCTGCTGTCAGCAGATCTATCAGGTGTAGTGTTGAGGGACTCTGTCCTAGTCTCAGGTGTCTGTCAACACACATGGCTCTCAAGTCAGAGAAAGCCATGTCCTTATACTGAGGCTGAGTGGATCCACTGGGTCCACCCCTTAAGGACATTCTAGTGTTGTGCAGTGTTGTACTACCTACACTAGTTTGTGGCCTACTGATCCTAGCTTGAGCTGTGGAAAGGGTGTGCTATCCCTTGGCACACAGCTCTAAGTTCAGTAGAACTTATTGATACTAAGCTTGACTTTATATGTACCTTGAGTACCTATAATGGTTTTCAGTTAGTAATTCAAATAGAGATTTTCTGGTAAAACAATGGCAAGCTGGAATCCCACACGCTGCCCACCAATGTGAGAAGTTGGCCTGGTATATGCTGTTCACTAATTAAAGTGGACACCTTGCACCAGGGCAAATCGACTCTTATGGTAGATAGGTTTAAGACAACCTTTTAAAGAAAGCTATCCTAGTGGTAGCTGTGGAGAGCAGCCTTCAGGCTAAGTCTCGGAGGAATGTAAAGCAGCTTGTTTTACCATATAATCTCTTGAATCACCAAATGAAAAGACACCACACAGGTATATATATCAAATATATATGTATTTATTTCTAAATAACTCTCTACTAATCTCTTTATGAGATTAGAAGACAAACATATGCACAAATCAACGTTTCACAATAAGTTAAGCACAAAATATGGCTGGGGCCCTAGGGGCGTACCAGACCATATACTAAGTAAGAGACTTAGAAACAACGACTTGCAGGGAGACAAGGCCTAGGGCCTTCAGAAGTGCTGGGGCCTCACAAAACCACCCAAGGCAGGTAAGTAAAGGACCCACGGGGGACGCGTGCAGTGTGGATACACAGGCGCGAATCGCCGTTAACTTCAATGGGGCAAGTCGCGGTTGGAAATAAAGAGTTTTAGGATACTTCGGGAGAACCTACAAGCAAGTCACTTACAGGGTAAGTAGTTCTAGGGCCCACACCCACAGGAGCACCGTAGTGCTGGAGTTACCTCACCCAGGGAAGCCGGGTGCACAGGTGTCCTTTGGTGTCGGGTCGCGGCGTCGTTTTCAATGGCGAACAAAGAAGACTTGCTGCTTGCGGGAGCTGAAGAAGTGTCCGGTGGAATCCAAGCCTGGATTCTGAAGAAGGATGACCTGAAAGCAGAGGGGACAGTGTTCAAAGTCACTTGGCAGTGACCCGGGGCAAGGAAGATGGATGCCCACCGTCGTCGGTTGATTCAGGTCGGTTGCGGGTGCCTTGACTCTTCAGCCACGTGGTCCAGGAGGTGTCGACGATGACCAGGAGCTGGATTCGGTGTGTCCCTCGACGTCTGCAGCTGACTGCGGTGTCGGCAACTCGATAGGAGCCAACAAGCCTTGGCAGCAGCAAGTCTCGGGGAGATGAAGAAAAGTCGATGGCGCAGACCAGCAAGGTCTGAGGGACTCACCCAGCGAGGGTAAGTCAGGGCAGGCCTGGAGCAACCAGGGGAGCCCTTTGGTTTCTTTAAGAAGTCTTCTGGGGACCCACAAGCCGGCGGGCAAGGGATCGCGAAGACACCTCGGGCGGAATCACTCAACAGGGGCCCACGGTCACTCGGGACGGTGTAGGCCTCTGATCTTCGGAGGGATTCCTGCTGGAGGTCGGGACCACACGTGGTCCAAAGCACAAGTTCGTAGAACGTTGTGAAGGGGTTGCACTTGACAATAGTGCACGGTACCCAGGGGTCGCGGTTCCTCGTTACTCGTGGGGTCCACTTGCCTCAGCTTCGCTGGGGACTCACGATGGCCTGGGAGAGGTCAGGAAATCCACTTCTTGGGCTGCAGGGACTTCGGACTCCGGCGGGAGCGGCGTAGTTTGCGACCGTCGTTGTCGTTTTTGGTGCCTGCCAAGCAGGGGAGTCACTCCTTGACTCCAAGGGAGATTCTTCTGTCTTCCAAAGGTAGTGGAACGTCGAAGGGCCAGGATTCTTCTGTAGAGCGTCGTCCAGGGGTTATCTGCTTTGCAATGGCAAGGTTCCCCCTCTTATACTAAAAAGAGGGGATGGACTAGCTCTATGACCCCACCTATGGGAGGGTCAAGGGAGGGGTGGCTACACCCACTTCCCTTTGTCCAGTTTCACGCCAGAGCAGGGGCAGGTAGCCCCTGAGCTGGTTTGAACTGGCATATGCACAGAGGAGCCTTCTGCTCCCCCAGTGCAGGACTTCAAAGCACTCTAAGAGTGCACCCACCCAGCCCCAATACACTAAACCCTGTCTGGAAGGTGGTTACACCTCCCTGTGACAGGATGCCTATTGTTGGGCTTCCTCCACTGCGAGTTTCGGTCATCAGCAGGAGGGCAGCCCAGTGTCTGTGACTGGTGGCATCCATTTTGTGATGCCAGGGCTCTTTAGGATTCTACCGCGTTTCCACAGCAGGTACATGTCTTATCCCTCTAGAAGGGTGGAATGCTACCCCCGCCGCCAAGATTGGCGGGGGGTAGTATTCCAAGATGTTTGACACCAAACACGACATGTTTTGATGCAGCCATTCCAAAGTTAGCATTTACCGCGAGGATATAATGCACTTAATAGTATATGGTTTAACCGCATCCACAAACAGCACCAGAGAATAGACTCTGAGAGCTGCAGAGGGGCCCTGCTCAGGCAGAGGCACCCCCTCACATAGAAGCCAAGCACCCTGCCCTCAGGATTGATAGGGCCTGCCTTAGGGGTGACTGATAGGTTTATATGTGTGTGCAGGAGAGATATAGGAAACCTATATCTCAGTGAGGGGTGCTAGCACCACCTCACCCAGGCTGCAGTAGCAGGCCTGTGGTGTCAGATTTAGACTGCTTCCCAGGGGTGGCATAACACATGCTGCAGCCCCTGGTAGGCCTGTGAAGTACCTATGCCCTTGGCACCTAAGGTACCATATACTAGGGACTCATAAGGCACCACAGTATCCAATCACTAGTGCACCTAGAGTGCACTCCATGTCGTTTAGAGAGAGCAGATAGACTGGGGCCCTGAATAGCAGGGTCCCAGTCCAACTAAGTCATAAACCAGCAAAACACCAGGAAAAAAGTGGGGGCAACCATATAGTCAGATTCCACCTTCCTACATAACCCCCCCAAACGAAAGGAGATAAGGCTAACCTTGACCAGTTGAGCCTTTATTGATTAAGTGGCCATATAAGGAAGCACCTGCACTAGCATGGTTGCCCCCTGTCTTATGGTCCCCTAAGCAATCCCCCACCCTAAGGGTATGAGAGGGTCTCCACCATGGGGAATCACTACCTCTGGTGTGCTTTGGTAAAGTACAAGGCTGGTGGGGTGTCTGAGTAGGGAAGTGAGGCCCTAGGAAGGTTGGCCTCAGCTTCCTCAGATCACTGGTCACCATGTATGCCTGTCTTTCCATGACTGAGTTGCACTTTGCTCTAAGGGTCAACCTTTGACTGCCTACAGCTGGGGGTTGGGTCCCTTTGGGTGGAACACTGGAGGGACATGGCATGTTTGGAACCTTTTGGTTCCAGGTTTGCCCTTGCCTAACAGAGTCCTTCTGGGGGTGGTCCCTACATAAAGGTATGGGGGATCCCTCAGTGGGTTGAGGAATTTTCACCTGGCTAGGGCTACTAGACTGGGTGCCCCTAATCTGCTGATGGGGGGTTCCTCTGGACAGGGGGCCCTGGGGGGTCCACTGACCTCCCTGACCTCTGCAGCCCTGGGCTGACTGAGGCAGGGTAGAGAGGGGCAGTTTACCTGCTCCAGACTGGGTACCACCTTGGAAGGGTCCTCTGCCATCAGGGGTGGGGCCAGGCCAGGCCTGACTACCTCTGTGGCAGTTCCTTCACTAGGGGGAGGGTCAGTTCCCTGAGGAGGCTGACCCTTACCTACTGTCTGGAGGGAAGAAGACTTTTCTTCAACCCTTGTGCTCTCTTCTGGGGGAGAGTGGGCCATTCTTCCAGGCTCCATCTCTCCAAAATCTTGGGCTGGGGCTGTGGCCATCACAGCCCCACTAACCTTTACAGGGACACCCAACATCCTCAGATGGGTTTGGTGTTCAATTTCAGCCCAGGCTGAAATTTCCAGATCATTGCCCATCAGGCAATCTACAGGTAAGGTTGGGGACACTGCCACTCTTTTTGGGCCTGTGACCCCCTCCCAGCTGAGATTGACTATGGCCATGGGGTGCTCTGTTCTGACACCATCAATGTTGGTCACCTGGTATTTAAACTCAGGTAAAAGCTGGTGAGGGGGGACTAGTTTCCCTGCCACCATGGTGACACTAGCCCCTGTGTCCCTAAATGCCACAGCTTTCTGACCATTAATTATTGGCTCCAGTCTGTACCTGCCCAATGCTGTGGGACCCACGGTAAAGGTGGCAAATCCTATACCACCATCAGAATCTGAGGAGTCTGTTGAGGGGGTCCTGTCTGAACTAGGGCCCACCTCTGTTCCTCTTGCAAAAGCACCTAACTTTTGGGTGCACTACTCCCAACTGGAGGATTACTACTGGTAGTACCAGGAGGGGTGGTAGTAGTTGTTGGAGGAACATTTTCTTTATTGCCAATCCTGGGACAACTGGGATCAGATTTCCAGTGCCCAGGCTTTTTACAGACATGGCAATAGGGTTTCTTTTCAGGAGAGGAAGGAGTTTGGGACCCACCCCCAGAAGAGGACTTTTGGGGCCCTGTAGTGGACTTATCCTTAGATTTATCCCCACCTTTCTCTTGGGACTTGGTAGAATCTTTCTTGTGGTCACCACCCTGATTCTTAGGCCTTACTCTGGTTCTGACCCATTTGTCTGCCTTCTTTCCCAATTCTTGGGGAGAGGTCAGATCAGAGTCCACCAGGTACTGGTGTAAAAGCTGGTTTTGACAATTATTAAGGATCTGTTCTCTCATCATTAGATTATAAAATCCTTTGAAATCAGTAACCCTACTGCCAACCAGCCAACCCTCCAGAGCCTTGGATGCACAATCTACAAAGTCTGTCCAGTCCTGAGTCTGTGCCTTCTGGGTATCTCTGAACTTCAACCTGTACTCTTCAGTGGTTAAGCCAAACCCATCTATCAGTGCACTCTTCAGGACCTCATAATCATCAGCATCCTCCTCTCTAACAGTGAGGAGCTTGTCTCTTCCTTTATCTGAAAAGGAGAGCCACAAGATTGCTGCCCACTGCTTTTGGGGGACCTGCTGTACTCTACAGGCCCTCTCCATAGCAGTTATCCACTTGTGGATATCATCCCCACTCTGGTAGGGAGGAACAACCTTGCTCAGGTTCCTATGGTCAGGAATATATTCTCTGCCTCTAGGGACACTGTTGCTGCCACCAGGGGGTTCTAACCCCTCTTTTCTAGAAGCTCTCTGGATCTCCAGGGCTTCCCTATCCAGGGCCAACTGCTTGGTTCTGAGGGCCACTCTGGCTTCCTCATACTGGAGCAGTTTGCACCTTCTCTCAGAGGAGGTCTCTCTTAAGGAAAAGTATGAGCTCCTCTGCTGGACAAATTCTCTGCCAGAGTGATAAGAGTGGTCAGATTCCCTGGAAGGGGATCTGTGCCTCTCCTCCTCTCTGTCAGTTCTCTTAGGGAGAATTCCTCTGTCCTTTTCAGGCCCCTTGAAGCCTGGCCCTTCAATCACAGAGTCTTGGTCATTCTGATTTTCATCATCTGACCCAGATACTATGACTGACCCACCCACTGATTCAGACCCTTTAGCTCCTAGAGCCAATCTAAGGTCATCTGCTGTCAGCAGATCTATCAGGTGTAGTGTTGAGGGACTCTGTCCTAGTCTCAGGTGTCTGTCAACACACATGGCTCTCAAGTCAGAGAAAGCCATGTCCTTATACTGAGGCTGAGTGGATCCACTGGGTCCACCCCTTAAGGACATTCTAGTGTTGTGCAGTGTTGTACTACCTACACTAGTTTGTGGCCTACTGATCCTAGCTTGAGCTGTGGAAAGGGTGTGCTATCCCTTGGCACACAGCTCTAAGTTCAGTAGAACTTATTGATACTAAGCTTGACTTTATATGTACCTTGAGTACCTATAATGGTTTTCAGTTAGTAATTCAAATAGAGATTTTCTGGTAAAACAATGGCAAGCTGGAATCCCACACGCTGCCCACCAATGTGAGAAGTTGGCCTGGTATATGCTGTTCACTAATTAAAGTGGACACCTTGCACCAGGGCAAATCGACTCTTATGGTAGATAGGTTTAAGACAACCTTTTAAAGAAAGCTATCCTAGTGGTAGCTGTGGAGAGCAGCCTTCAGGCTAAGTCTCGGAGGAATGTAAAGCAGCTTGTTTTACCATATAATCTCTTGAATCACCAAATGAAAAGACACCACACAGGTATATATATCAAATATATATGTATTTATTTCTAAATAACTCTCTACTAATCTCTTTATGAGATTAGAAGACAAACATATGCACAAATCAACGTTTCACAATAAGTTAAGCACAAAATATGGCTGGGGCCCTAGGGGCGTACCAGACCATATACTAAGTAAGAGACTTAGAAACAACGACTTGCAGGGAGACAAGGCCTAGGGCCTTCAGAAGTGCTGGGGCCTCACAAAACCACCCAAGGCAGGTAAGTAAAGGACCCACGGGGGACGCGTGCAGTGTGGATACACAGGCGCGGATCGCCGTTAACTTCAATGGGGCAAGTCGCGGTTGGAAATAAAGAGTTTTAGGATACTTCGGGAGAACCTACAAGCAAGTCACTTACAGGGTAAGTAGTTCTAGGGCCCACACCCACAGGAGCACCGTAGTGCTGGAGTTACCTCACCCAGGGAAGCCGGGTGCACAGGTGTCCTTTGGTGTCGGGTCGCGGCGTCGTTTTCAATGGCGAACAAAGAAGACTTGCTGCTTGCGGGAGCTGAAGAAGTGTCCGGTGGAATCCAAGCCTGGATTCTGAAGAAGGATGACCTGAAAGCAGAGGGGACAGTGTTCAAAGTCACTTGGCAGTGACCCGGGGCAAGGAAGATGGATGCCCACCGTCGTCGGTTGATTCAGGTCGGTTGCGGGTGCCTTGACTCTTCAGCCACGTGGTCCAGGAGGTGTCGACGACGACCAGGAGCTGGATTCGGTGTGTCCCTCGACGTCTGCAGCTGACTGCGGTGTCGGCAACTCGATTGGAGCCAACAAGCCTTGGCAGCAGCAAGTCTCGGGGAGATGAAGAAAAGTCGATGGCGCAGACCAGCAAGGTCTGAGGGACTCACCCAGCGAGGGTAAGTCAGGGCAGGCCTGGAGCAACCAGGGGAGCCCTTTGGTTTCTTTAAGAAGTCTTCTGGGGACCCACAAGCCGGCGGGCAAGGGATCGCGAAGACACCTCGGGCGGAATCACTCAACAGGGGCCCACGGTCACTCGGGACGGTGTAGGCCTCTGATCTTCGGAGGGATTCCTGCTGGAGGTCGGGACCACACGTGGTCCAAAGCACAAGTTCGTAGAACGTTGTGAAGGGGTTGCACTCGACAATAGTGCACGGTACCCAGGGGTCGCGGTTCCTCGTTACTCGTGGGGTCCACTTGCCTCAGCTTCGCTGGGGACTCACGATGGCCTGGGAGAGGTCAGGAAATCCACTTCTTGGGCTGCAGGGACTTCGGACTCCGGCGGGAGCGGCGTAGTTTGCGACCGTCGTTGTCGTTTTTGGTGCCTGCCAAGCAGGGGAGTCACTCCTTGACTCCAAGGGAGATTCTTCTGTCTTCCAAAGGTAGTGGAACGTCGAAGGGCCAGGATTCTTCTGTAGAGCGTCGTCCAGGGGTTATCTGCTTTGCAATGGCAAGGTTCCCCCTCTTATACTAAAAAGAGGGGATGGACTAGCTCTATGACCCCACCTATGGGAGGGTCAAGGGAGGGGGTGGCTACACCCACTTCCCTTTGTCCAGTTTCGCGCCAGAGCAGGGGCAGGTAGCCCCTGAGCTGGTTTGAACTGGCATATGCACAGAGGAGCCTTCTGCTCCCCCAGTGCAGGACTTCAAAGCACTCTAAGAGTGCACCCACCCAGCCCCAATACACTAAACCCTGTCTGGGAGGTGGTTACACCTCCCTGTGACAGGATGCCTATTGTTGGGCTTCCTCCACTGCGAGTTTCGGTCATCAGCAGGAGGGCAGCCCAGTGTCTGTGACTGGTGGCATCCATTTTGTGATGCCAGGGCTCTTTAGGATTCTACCGCGTTTCCACAGCAGGTACATGTCTTATCCCTCTAGAAGGGTGGAATGCTACCCCCGCCGCCAAGATTGGCGGGGGGTAGTATTCCAAGATGTTTGACACCAAACACGACATGTTTTGATGCAGCCATTCCAAAGTTAGCATTTACCGCGAGGATATAATGCACTTAATAGTATATGGTTTAACCGCATCCACAAACAGCACCAGAGAATAGACTCTGAGAGCTGCAGAGGGGCCCTGCTCAGGCAGAGGCACCCCCTCACATAGAAGCCAAGCACCCTGCCCTCAGGATTGATAGGGCCTGCCTTAGGGGTGACTGATAGGTTTATATGTGTGTGCAGGAGAGATATAGGAAACCTATATCTCAGTGAGGGGTGCTAGCACCACCTCACCCAGGCTGCAGTAGCAGGCCTGTGGTGTCAGATTTAGACTGCTTCCCAGGGGTGGCATAACACATGCTGCAGCCCCTGGTAGGCCTGTGAAGTACCTATGCCCTTGGCACCTAAGGTACCATATACTAGGGACTCATAAGGCACCACAGTATCCAATCACTAGTGCACCTAGAGTGCACTCCATGTCGTTTAGAGAGAGCAGATAGACTGGGGCCCTGAATAGCAGGGTCCCAGTCCAACTAAGTCATAAACCAGCAAAACACCAGGAAAAAAGTGGGGGCAACCATATAGTCAGATTCCACCTTCCTACATAACCCCCCCCAAACGAAAGGAGATAAGGCTAACCTTGACCAGTTGAGCCTTTATTGATTAAGTGGCCATATAAGGAAGCACCTGCACTAGCATGGTTGCCCCCTGTCTTATGGTCCCCTAAGCAATCCCCCACCCTAAGGGTATGAGAGGGTCTCCACCATGGGGAATCACTACCTCTGGTGTGCTTTGGTAAAGTACAAGGCTGGTGGGGTGTCTGAGTAGGGAAGTGAGGCCCTAGGAAGGTTGGCCTCAGCTTCCTCAGATCACTGGTCACCATGTATGCCTGTCTTTCCATGACTGAGTTGCACTTTGCTCTAAGGGTCAACCTTTGACTGCCTACAGCTGGGGGTTGGGTCCCTTTGGGTGGAACACTGGAGGGACATGGCATGTTTGGAACCTTTTGGTTCCAGGTTTGCCCTTGCCTAACAGAGTCCTTCTGGGGGTGGTCCCTACATAAAGGTATGGGGGATCCCTCAGTGGGTTGAGGAATTTTCACCTGGCTAGGGCTACTAGACTGGGTGCCCCTAATCTGCTGATGGGGGGTTCCTCTGGACAGGGGGCCCTGGGGGGTCCACTGACCTCCCTGACCTCTGCAGCCCTGGGCTGACTGAGGCAGGGTAGAGAGGGGCAGTTTACCTGCTCCAGACTGGGTACCACCTTGGAAGGGTCCTCTGCCATCAGGGGTGGGGCCAGGCCAGGCCTGACTACCTCTGTGGCAGTTCCTTCACTAGGGGAGGGTCAGTTCCCTGAGGAGGCTGACCCTTACCTACTGTCTGGAGGGAAGAAGACTTTTCTTCAACCCTTGTGCTCTCTTCTGGGGGAGAGTGGGCCATTCTTCCAGGCTCCATCTCTCCAAAATCTTGGGCTGGGGCTGTGGCCATCACAGCCCCACTAACCTTTACAGGGACACCCAACATCCTCAGATGGGTTTGGTGTTCAATTTCAGCCCAGGCTGAAATTTCCAGATCATTGCCCATCAGGCAATCTACAGGTAAGGTTGGGGACACTGCCACTCTTTTTGGGCCTGTGACCCCCTCCCAGCTGAGATTGACTATGGCCATGGGGTGCTCTGTTCTGACACCATCAATGTTGGTCACCTGGTATTTAAACTCAGGTAAAAGCTGGTGAGGGGGGACTAGTTTCCCTGCCACCATGGTGACACTAGCCCCTGTGTCCCTAAATGCCACAGCTTTCTGACCATTAATTATTGGCTCCAGTCTGTACCTGCCCAATGCTGTGGGACCCACGGTAAAGGTGGCAAATCCTATACCACCATCAGAATCTGAGGAGTCTGTTGAGGGGGTCCTGTCTGAACTAGGGCCCACCTCTGTTCCTCTTGCAAAAGCACCTAACTTTTTGGGTGCACTACTCCCAACTGGAGGATTACTACTGGTAGTACCAGGAGGGGTGGTAGTAGTTGTTGGAGGAACATTTTCTTTATTGCCAATCCTGGGACAACTGGGATCAGATTTCCAGTGCCCAGGCTTTTTACAGACATGGCAATAGGGTTTCTTTTCAGGAGAGGAAGGAGTTTGGGACCCACCCCCAGAAGAGGACTTTTGGGGCCCTGTAGTGGACTTATCCTTAGATTTATCCCCACCTTTCTCTTGGGACTTGGTAGAATCTTTCTTGTGGTCACCACCCTGATTCTTAGGCCTTACTCTGGTTCTGACCCATTTGTCTGCCTTCTTTCCCAATTCTTGGGGAGAGGTCAGATCAGAGTCCACCAGGTACTGGTGTAAAAGCTGGTTTTGACAATTATTAAGGATCTGTTCTCTCATCATTAGATTATAAAATCCTTTGAAATCAGTAACCCTACTGCCAACCAGCCAACCCTCCAGAGCCTTGGATGCACAATCTACAAAGTCTGTCCAGTCCTGAGTCTGTGCCTTCTGGGTATCTCTGAACTTCAACCTGTACTCTTCAGTGGTTAAGCCAAACCCATCTATCAGTGCACTCTTCAGGACCTCATAATCATCAGCATCCTCCTCTCTAACAGTGAGGAGCTTGTCTCTTCCTTTATCTGAAAAGGAGAGCCACAAGATTGCTGCCCACTGCTTTTGGGGGACCTGCTGTACTCTACAGGCCCTCTCCATAGCAGTTATCCACTTGTGGATATCATCCCCACTCTGGTAGGGAGGAACAACCTTGCTCAGGTTCCTATGGTCAGGAATATATTCTCTGCCTCTAGGGACACTGTTGCTGCCACCAGGGGGTTCTAACCCCTCTTTTCTAGAAGCTCTCTGGATCTCCAGGGCTTCCCTATCCAGTGCCAACTGCTTGGTTCTGAGGGCCACTCTGGCTTCCTCATACTGGAGCAGTTTGCACCTTCTCTCAGAGGAGGTCTCTCTTAAGGAAAAGTATGAGCTCCTCTGCTGGACAAATTCTCTGCCAGAGTGATAAGAGTGGTCAGATTCCCTGGAAGGGGATCTGTGCCTCTCCTCCTCTCTGTCAGTTCTCTTAGGGAGAATTCCTCTGTCCTTTTCAGGCCCCTTGAAGCCTGGCCCTTCAATCACAGAGTCTTGGTCATTCTGATTTTCATCATCTGACCCAGATACTATGACTGACCCACCCACTGATTCAGACCCTTTAGCTCCTAGAGCCAATCTAAGGTCATCTGCTGTCAGCAGATCTATCAGGTGTAGTGTTGAGGGACTCTGTCCTAGTCTCAGGTGTCTGTCAACACACATGGCTCTCAAGTCAGAGAAAGCCATGTCCTTATACTGAGGCTGAGTGGATCCACTGGGTCCACCCCTTAAGGACATTCTAGTGTTGTGCAGTGTTGTACTACCTACACTAGTTTGTGGCCTACTGATCCTAGCTTGAGCTGTGGAAAGGGTGTGCTATCCCTTGGCACACAGCTCTAAGTTCAGTAGAACTTATTGATACTAAGCTTGACTTTATATGTACCTTGAGTACCTATAATGGTTTTCAGTTAGTAATTCAAATAGAGATTTTCTGGTAAAACAATGGCAAGCTGGAATCCCACACGCTGCCCACCAATGTGAGAAGTTGGCCTGGTATATGCTGTTCACTAATTAAAGTGGACACCTTGCACCAGGGCAAATCGACTCTTATGGTAGATAGGTTTAAGACAACCTTTTAAAGAAAGCTATCCTAGTGGTAGCTGTGGAGAGCAGCCTTCAGGCTAAGTCTCGGAGGAATGTAAAGCAGCTTGTTTTACCATATAATCTCTTGAATCACCAAATGAAAAGACACCACACAGGTATATATATCAAATATATATGTATTTATTTCTAAATAACTCTCTACTAATCTCTTTATGAGATTAGAAGACAAACATATGCACAAATCAACGTTTCACAATAAGTTAAGCACAAAATATGGCTGGGGCCCTAGGGGCGTACCAGACCATATACTAAGTAAGAGACTTAGGAACAACGACTTGCAGGGAGACAAGGCCTAGGGCCTTCAGAAGTGCTGGGGCCTCACGAAACCACCCAAGGCAGGTAAGTAAAGGACCCACGGGGGACGCGTGCAGTGTGGATACACAGGCGCGGATCGCCGTTGACTTCAATGGGGCAAGTCGCGGTTGGAAATAAAGAGTTTTAGGATACTTCGGGAGAACCTACAAGCAAGTCACTTACAGGGTAAGTAGTTCTAGGGCCCACACCCACAGGAGCACCGTAGTGCTGGAGTTACCTCACCCAGGGAAGCCGGGTGCATAGGTGTCCTTTGGTGTCGGGTCGCGGCGTCGTTTTCAATGGCGAACAAAGAAGACTTGCTGCTTGCGGGAGCTGAAGAAGTGTCCGGTGGAATCCAAGCCTGGATTCTGAAGAAGGATGACCTGAAAGCAGAGGGGACAGTGTTCAAAGTCACTTGGCAGTGACCCGGGGCAAGGAAGATGGATGCCCACCGTCGTCGGTTGATTCAGGTCGGTTGCGGGTGCCTTGACTCTTCAGCCACGTGGTCCAGGAGGTGTCGACGACGACCAGGAGCTGGATTCGGTGTGTCCCTCGACGTCTGCAGCTGACTGCGGTGTCGGCAACTCGATTGGAGCCAACAAGCCTTGGCAGCAGCAAGTCTCGGGGAGATGAAGAAAAGTCGATGGCGCAGACCAGCAAGGTCTGAGGGACTCACCCAGCGAGGGTAAGTCAGGGCAGGCCTGGAGCAACCAGGGGAGCCCTTTGGTTTCTTTAAGAAGTCTTCTGGGGACCCACAAGCCGGCGGGCAAGGGATCGCGAAGACACCTCGGGCGGAATCACTCAACAGGGGCCCACGGTCACTCGGGACGGTGTAGGCCTCTGATCTTCGGAGGGATTCCTGCTGGAGGTCGGGACCACACGTGGTCCAAAGCACAAGTTCGTAGAACGTTGTGAAGGGGTTGCACTCGACAATAGTGCACGGTACCCAGGGGTCGCGGTTCCTCGTTACTCGTGGGGTCCACTTGCCTCAGCTTCGCTGGGGACTCACGATGGCCTGGGAGAGGTCAGGAAATCCACTTCTTGGGCTGCAGGGACTTCGGACTCCGGCGGGAGCGGCGTAGTTTGCGACCGTCGTTGTCGTTTTTGGTGCCTGCCAAGCAGGGGAGTCACTCCTTGACTCCAAGGGAGATTCTTCTGTCTTCCAAAGGTAGTGGAACGTCGAAGGGCCAGGATTCTTCTGTAGAGCGTCGTCCAGGGGTTATCTGCTTTGCAATGGCAAGGTTCCCCCTCTTATACTAAAAAGAGGGGATGGACTAGCTCTATGACCCCACCTATGGGAGGGTCAAGGGAGGGGGTGGCTACACCCACTTCCCTTTGTCCAGTTTCGCGCCAGAGCAGGGGCAGGTAGCCCCTGAGCTGGTTTGAACTGGCATATGCACAGAGGAGCCTTCTGCTCCCCCAGTGCAGGACTTCAAAGCACTCTAAGAGTGCACCCACCCAGCCCCAATACACTAAACCCTGTCTGGGAGGTGGTTACACCTCCCTGTGACAGGATGCCTATTGTTGGGCTTCCTCCACTGCGAGTTTCGGTCATCAGCAGGAGGGCAGCCCAGTGTCTGTGACTGGTGGCATCCATTTTGTGATGCCAGGGCTCTTTAGGATTCTACCGCGTTTCCACAGCAGGTACATGTCTTATCCCTCTAGAAGGGTGGAATGCTACCCCCGCCGCCAAGATTGGCGGGGGGTAGTATTCCAAGATGTTTGACACCAAACACGACATGTTTTGATGCAGCCATTCCAAAGTTAGCATTTACCGCGAGGATATAATGCACTTAATAGTATATGGTTTAACCGCATCCACAAACAGCACCAGAGAATAGACTCTGAGAGCTGCAGAGGGGCCCTGCTCAGGCAGAGGCACCCCCTCACATAGAAGCCAAGCACCCTGCCCTCAGGATTGATAGGGCCTGCCTTAGGGGTGACTGATAGGTTTATATGTGTGTGCAGGAGAGATATAGGAAACCTATATCTCAGTGAGGGGTGCTAGCACCACCTCACCCAGGCTGCAGTAGCAGGCCTGTGGTGTCAGATTTAGACTGCTTCCCAGGGGTGGCATAACACATGCTGCAGCCCCTGGTAGGCCTGTGAAGTACCTATGCCCTTGGCACCTAAGGTACCATATACTAGGGACTCATAAGGCACCACAGTATCCAATCACTAGTGCACCTAGAGTGCACTCCATGTCGTTTAGAGAGAGCAGATAGACTGGGGCCCTGAATAGCAGGGTCCCAGTCCAACTAAGTCATAAACCAGCAAAACACCAGGAAAAAAGTGGGGGCAACCATATAGTCAGATTCCACCTTCCTACATAACCCCCCCCCAAACGAAAGGAGATAAGGCTAACCTTGACCAGTTGAGCCTTTATTGATTAAGTGGCCATATAAGGAAGCACCTGCACTAGCATGGTTGCCCCCTGTCTTATGGTCCCCTAAGCAATCCCCCACCCTAAGGGTATGAGAGGGTCTCCACCATGGGGAATCACTACCTCTGGTGTGCTTTGGTAAAGTACAAGGCTGGTGGGGTGTCTGAGTAGGGAAGTGAGGCCCTAGGAAGGTTGGCCTCAGCTTCCTCAGATCACTGGTCACCATGTATGCCTGTCTTTCCATGACTGAGTTGCACTTTGCTCTAAGGGTCAACCTTTGACTGCCTACAGCTGGGGGTTGGGTCCCTTTGGGTGGAACACTGGAGGGACATGGCATGTTTGGAACCTTTTGGTTCCAGGTTTGCCCTTGCCTAACAGAGTCCTTCTGGGGTGGTCCCGACATAAAGGTATGGGGGATCCCTCAGTGGGTTGAGGAATTTTCACCTGGCTAGGGCTACTAGACTGGGTGCCCCTAATCTGCTGATGGGGGGGTTCCTCTGGACAGGGGGCCCTGGGGGTCCACTGACCTCCCTGACCTCTGCAGCCCTGGGCTGACTGAGGCAGGGTAGAGAGGGGCAGTTTACCTGCTCCAGACTGGGTACCACCTTGGAAGGGTCCTCTGCCATCAGGGGTGGGGCCAGGCCAGGCCTGACTACCTCTGTGGCAGTTCCTTCACTAGGGGGAGGGTCAGTTCCCTGAGGAGGCTGACCCTTACCTACTGTCTGGAGGGAAGAAGACTTTTCTTCAACCCTTGTGCTCTCTTCTGGGGGAGAGTGGGCCATTCTTCCAGGCTCCATCTCTCCAAAATCTTGGGCTGGGGCTGTGGCCATCACAGCCCCACTAACCTTTACAGGGACACCCAACATCCTCAGATGGGTTTGGTGTTCAATTTCAGCCCAGGCTGAAATTTCCAGATCATTGCCCATCAGGCAATCTACAGGTAAGGTTGGGGACACTGCCACTCTTTTTGGGCCTGTGACCCCCTCCCAGCTGAGATTGACTATGGCCATGGGGTGCTCTGTTCTGACACCATCAATGTTGGTCACCTGGTATTTAAACTCAGGTAAAAGCTGGTGAGGGGGGACTAGTTTCCCTGCCACCATGGTGACACTAGCCCCTGTGTCCCTAAATGCCACAGCTTTCTGACCATTAATTATTGGCTCCAGTCTGTACCTGCCCAATGCTGTGGGACCCACGGTAAAGGTGGCAAATCCTATACCACCATCAGAATCTGAGGAGTCTGTTGAGGGGGTCCTGTCTGAACTAGGGCCCACCTCTGTTCCTCTTGCAAAAGCACCTAACTTTTTGGGTGCACTACTCCCAACTGGAGGATTACTACTGGTAGTACCAGGAGGGGTGGTAGTAGTTGTTGGAGGAACATTTTCTTTATTGCCAATCCTGGGACAACTGGGATCAGATTTCCAGTGCCCAGGCTTTTTACAGACATGGCAATAGGGTTTCTTTTCAGGAGAGGAAGGAGTTTGGGACCCACCCCCAGAAGAGGACTTTTGGGGCCCTGTAGTGGACTTATCCTTAGATTTATCCCCACCTTTCTCTTGGGACTTGGTAGAATCTTTCTTGTGGTCACCACCCTGATTCTTAGGCCTTACTCTGGTTCTGACCCATTTGTCTGCCTTCTTTCCCAATTCTTGGGGAGAGGTCAGATCAGAGTCCACCAGGTACTGGTGTAAAAGCTGGTTTTGACAATTATTAAGGATCTGTTCTCTCATCATTAGATTATAAAATCCTTTGAAATCAGTAACCCTACTGCCAACCAGCCAACCCTCCAGAGCCTTGGATGCACAATCTACAAAGTCTGTCCAGTCCTGAGTCTGTGCCTTCTGGGTATCTCTGAACTTCAACCTGTACTCCTCAGTGGTTAAGCCAAACCCATCTATCAGTGCACTCTTCAGGACCTCATAATCATCAGCATCCTCCTCTCTAACAGTGAGGAGCTTGTCTCTTCCTTTATCTGAAAAGGAGAGCCACAAGATTGCTGCCCACTGCTTTTGGGGGACCTGCTGTACTCTACAGGCCCTCTCCATAGCAGTTATCCACTTGTGGATATCATCCCCACTCTGGTAGGGAGGAACAACCTTGCTCAGGTTCCTATGGTCAGGAATATATTCTCTGCCTCTAGGGACACTGTTGCTGCCACCAGGGGGTTCTAACCCCTCTTTTCTAGAAGCTCTCTGGATCTCCAGGGCTTCCCTATCCAGTGCCAACTGCTTGGTTCTGAGGGCCACTTTGGCTTCCTCATACTGGAGCAGTTTGCACCTTCTCTCAGAGGAGGTCTCTCTTAAGGAAAAGTATGAGCTCCTCTGCTGGACAAATTCTCTGCCAGAGTGATAAGAGTGGTCAGATTCCCTGGAAGGGGATCTGTGCCTCTCCTCCTCTCTGTCAGTTCTCTTAGGGAGAATTCCTCTGTCCTTTTCAGGCCCCTTGAAGCCTGGCCCTTCAATCACAGAGTCTTGGTCATTCTGATTTTCATCATCTGACCCAGATACTATGACTGACCCACCCACTGATTCAGACCCTTTAGCTCCTAGAGCCAATCTAAGGTCATCTGCTGTCAGCAGATCTATCAGGTGTAGTGTTGAGGGACTCTGTCCTAGCCTCAGGTGTCTGTCAACACACATGGCTCTCAAGTCAGAGAAAGCCATGTCCTTATACTGAGGCTGAGTGGATCCACTGGGTCCACCCCTTAAGGACATTCTAGTGTTGTGCAGTGTTGTACTACCTACACTAGTTTGTGGCCTACTGATCCTAGCTTGAGCTGTGGAAAGGGTGTGCTATCCCTTGGCACACAGCTCTAAGTTCAGTAGAACTTATTGATACTAAGCTTGACTTTATATGTACCTTGAGTACCTATAATGGTTTTCAGTTAGTAATTCAAATAGAGATTTTCTGGTAAAACAATGGCAAGCTGGAATCCCACACGCTGCCCACCAATGTGAGAAGTTGGCCTGGTATATGCTGTTCACTAATTAAAGTGGACACCTTGCACCAGGGCAAATCGACTCTTATGGTAGATAGGTTTAAGACAACCTTTTAAAGAAAGCTATCCTAGTGGTAGCTGTGGAGAGCAGCCTTCAGGCTAAGTCTCGGAGGAATGTAAAGCAGCTTGTTTTACCATATAATCTCTTGAATCACCAAATGAAAAGA